>PVIY010001934.1:37867-137881 GCA_004026745.1 Myrmecophaga tridactyla
TACAAGAGAAATCAGTAAATATTTTGAGGCAAATGAAATTGAAAACACAACATATCAAAACTTATGGGATGCAGCAAAGTCAGTGCTTTGAGGGAAATTTATCGCCCTAAATACCTATATCAAAAAAGAAGAAAGGGCAAAAATCGAGAAATTAAATATCCACTTGAAAGAACTAGAGAAAGAATGACAAACTAACCCCAAAGCAATCAAAAGGAAAGAAATAATGAATATTAGAGCATAAATAAATGAAATTGAGAACATGAAAACAATCAAGAAAATCAACAAAATCAGAAGTTGGTTCTATGAGAAAATCAATAAGATTTATGGACCCTTAGCGAGGTTGACAAAAAGAAGAAGAGAGAGGATGCAAATAAATAAAATCAGAAATGGAAGAGGAAACATAACCACTGATCCCACAGAAATAAAGGAAGTAATGAGGGGATACTATGAACAACTTTATGCTAATAAATTCGACAATGTAGCTGAAATGGATAACTTCCTAGAAACACATGAACAACCAACGTTGACTCGAGAAGAAATAGACAACCTCAACAAACCAATCACAAGTTAAGAAACTGAATCAGTCATTAAGAAGCTCCCCAAAAGAAAAGTACAGGACCAGATGGCTTCACATGTGAATTCTACCAAAAATTCCAGAAAGAATTAGTACAAATCTTGCTCAAACTCTTCAAAAAAATTGAAGAGGAGGGAAAGCTACCTAACTCATTCTACGATGCAAACATCACCCTCATACCAAAGCCAGCAAAGACATTACAAGAAAAGAAAACTACAAGCCACTCTCTCTAATGAATACAGATGCAAAAATCCTCAATAAAATTCTTGCAAATTGAATCCATCAGGACATTAAAAGAATTATACACCATGATCAAGTAGGATTCATCCCAGGTATGAAAGGATGGTTCAACATAAGAAAATCAATTAATGTAATACACCATATGAACAAATCAAAGCAGAAAAACCACATGATCATCTCGATTGATGCAGAAAAGGCATTTGACAAAGTTCAACATTCTTTCTTTTTGAAAACACTTCAAAGGATAGGAATAGAAGGGAACTTCCTCAACATAATAAAGGGAATATATGAAAAGCCCACAGCTAACATTATCCTCAATGGGGAAAAACTGAAAACTTTTCCTCTAAGATCAAGAACAAGGCAAGGATTTCCACTATCATGATTGTTATTCAACATTGTGTTGGAAGTTCTAGTCAGAGCAATTAGACAAGAAAAAGAAATACAAGGCATCAAAATTGGAAAGGAAGAAGTAAAACTCTCACTGTTTGCAGATGATATGATACTATATGTCGAAACCCTGAAAAAATTCACAGCAAAACTACTAGAGCTAATAAATGAGTGCAGCAAAGTGGCAGGTTACAAGATCAACACTCAAAAATCTGCAGTGTTTCTATATGCTAGTAATGAACAACCTGAGGGAGAAATCAAGAAAAAAATTCCATTTACAATTGCAACCAAAAGAATAAAATATTTAGGAATAAATTTAACTAAAGATGCAAAAGACCTATGTAAAGAAAACTACAAGAAATTGTTAAAAGAAATCCCAGAAGACCTAAGTAAATGGAGGGGCATACTGTGTTCATTGATTGGAAGACTAAATATAGTTGAGATGTCAATTCTACCTAAATTGATCTACAGATTCAATGCAATACCTATTAAAATCCCAAAAACTTACTTTTCAGAAATAGAAAAACCAATAACCAAATTTATCTGGAGGGGCAGGAGTACCCTGAATATCTAAAAATATCCTGAGAAAGAATAATGAAGTTAGAGGCCTCATAATATGACTTTAACTCATATTATGAAGCTACAGTGATCAAAACTGCATGGTACTGGCATAAAGACAGATATACTGACCAATGGAATTGAATAGAGTGTTCAGATATAGACCCTCTCATCTATGGACAATTGATCTTTGATAAGGCAGTCAAGCCAACTCACCTGGGACAGAGCAGTCTCTTCAATAAATGGTGCCTAGAGAACTGGATATCCATATGCAAAAGAATAAAAGAGGATCCATACCTGTCACCCTATACAAAATTAACTCAAAATGGATCAAAGACCCAAATATTATATCTAAGACCATAAAACTGTTAGAAGAAAATGTAGGGAGATATCTTATAAATCATATAATAGGAAGCAGTTTTCTGGACCTTAGATCCAAAGCACAAGCACTGAAGAAATAAATAGATAAATGGAAACTCCTCAAAATTAAACACTTTTGTGCATCAAATAACTTCATCAAGAAAGTAAAAAGACAGCTTACACACTGGGAGACAATATTTGGAAACAACATATCAGGTAAAGGTCTAGTACTCAGAATACCTAAAGAGATTGTTCAACTCAACAACAGAAAGACAGCCAACCCAATTACAAAATGGGCAAAACACTTGAACAGACACTTCTCAGAAGAGGAGATACAAATGGCCAAAAGGCACCTGAAAAGATGCTCAACTTCCCAGGCTATTAGAGAAATGCAAATCAAAACCACAATGAGATATCATCTCACACCCACCAGAATGGCCATTATCAATAAAACAGAAAACAACAAGTGCTGGAGAGGATGTGGAGAAAGAGGCACAGTTATCCATTGTTGGTGTGAATGTAAAATGCTACAACCACTGTGGAGGGCAGTTTGGCGGTTCCTCAGGAAGCTAAATATAGAATTGCCATATGACTTGGCAATACCATTGTTAGGTATCTACTCAGAAGACATGAGGGCAAGGACACAAGGGGACATTTGCACACCAATGTTTATAGCAGCATTATTTACAATTGCAAAGAGATGGAAACAGCCAAAATGTCCATCAACAGATGAGTGACTAAACAAACTGTGGTATATACATATGATGGAATATTATGCAGCCGTAAGACAGAATAAAGTTATGAAGTTTGTAAGAACATGGATGGACCTTAAGACATTATGCTGAGTGAGATTAGTCAGAAACAAAAGGACAAATACTGTATGGTGTCACTGATATGAACTGACATTAGTGAACAAACTTGGAGAATTTCATTGGTAATCGAGACCATCAGGAAATAGAAATAAGGTAAGGTATTGGGTAATTGGAGCTGGAGGGATGCAGATTGCGCAACAGGACTGATTGTAAAAACTCAGAAATGGATAGCACAATACTACCTAACTGTAATACAATTATGTTAAAACACTGAATGAAGCTGAATGTGAGAATGATAGAGGGAAGAAGGCTGGGGGCACAAATGAAATCAGAAAGAAAGATAGACTATAAAGACTGAGCTGGTACAATCTAGGAATGCCTAGAGTGTATAATGATAGTGACTAAATGTACAAATTTAAAAAACGTTTTTGCATGAGGAAGAACATAGGAATGTCATTATTGCAGGGTGTTGAAAATTTATAGTAATTAATATTTTAAAATTTTAACTTATGTGTGAGACTAAAGCAAAAATGTTCATTTGGTACAAAATTTATATTTTGACTAGTGCATATCCTAATATAACTTATGTAGACAGCTTAATTGAACACCATAAGTACATGGAACCTTGAATAGGGCATGAGATTTTGTTGGTTTGTCCAGATTGATGCCCCAATAAATCCCAGAGTGATTTGAACAGTGAATAAAAAAGTATTTCCAAAACCCCCTTGGGGGAATGGTGAGAAAGGGGGAAAATTCAACTTCCCCAAGTTGAATTCTTGAAATTCTCACAAGCAGTGCAGACAACACAATATTAGGGTGAATAGCAATAGGCTAAGCCCCCAATCTTCGGGTTTGTTCATATGAAACTTAACCCCATAAAGGATAGGTCAAGCCTACTTAGAATTAGGCCTAAGAGTCACCCCCAAGAAAACCTCTTTTGTTGCTCAGATGTGGCTTCTCTCTCCAGCCAACAGAACAAGCAAACTCACTGCCCTCCCCCTGTATACATGGGATGAGTCCCAGGGGTGTGGACCTTCCTGGCAATGTGGGACAGAAATCCAAGAATGAGCATCAAGGGATTGAGAAAACTTTCTCAACCAAAAACGGGAAGAACAAAATGAGACAAAATAAAGTCAATGGCTGAGAGATTCCGGACAGTTGAGAAGTTATCCTGGAGGTTATTCTTAGGCATTAAATAGATATCACCTTGTTAGTCAAGATGTTATGGAGAGGCTTGAGGGAATTGCCTGGAAATGTAGAGCTGTGCTCCTGTAGCCATGTTTCTTGAAGATGATTGTATAATGATATAGTTTTTACAATGTGACTGTGTGATTATGAAAACCTTGTGTCTGATGCTCCTTTTATCTTCCTTATCAACAGACAAGTAAAACATATGAATAAAAATAAATAATAGGGGGAACAAATGTTAAAATAAGTTTAGATTGAAATGCTAGTGCTCAATGAAAGGGAGGGGTGATGGGTATGGTATGTATGAATTTTTTTCTGTTGTCTTTTTATTTCTTTTTCTGAATTGATGCAAATGTTCTAAGGAATGATCATGATGATGAATATGCAACAATGTGATGATACTGTGAATCACTGATTATATATGTAGAATGGAATGATATTATATTTAAGAATGTTTGTTTCTTTGTTGTCATATTAAAAAAAATTTTTAATTAATTAAAAAACTGCGTTGTTTAGCCTCCATATATTTGTGAATTTTCTGACCCTCTGCCTATTACTGATTACCAAGTTCATTACATTATGATCTGAGAAATTGTTTTGTGTGATTTCAATCTTTTAAAATTTACTGAAACTTGCTTTTTGACCCAGCATATGGTCTTTCCTTGAGAATGATCCATGAACACTTGAGAAAAATGTATATCCTGTTGTTGTGGGGTGTCATGTTCTGTAAATATTTGTTCAGTATAGTTCATTTATCACATTATTCAGATTCTGTTTCTCTATTGATCCTCTGTCTACATGTTCTACCAATTGATGTGGGCTGGGAATTGCAGCCTCCAACTATTATGGTAGAGGGGTCTATTTTCCCCTTCAGTGTTGTCAGTGTTTGCTTCATGAATTTTGGTGCACTCTGGCACAGTACATGACTATTTATGATTGTTATGTCTTCTTATTGAATTGCTCCTTTTATTAATTCATAGTTTCCTTCTTTGTCTCATTTAATTGTTTTACATTTGAAGTCTACCTTGTTGGATATGAGTATAGCTACCCCTGCTCTCTTCTAATTGTTGTTTGTGTGACAAACTTTTCCCATGCTTTCACTTTCAACCTATTTTTATCCTTGGATTTAAAAATAAGTTTCCTGTAGACAGCATATAGATAGCGTCTGTTTTTCTTTAATCCATTCTGCCAGTCTATGTCTTATTTTTTTTTTACATGGGCAGACACCAGGAATTGAACCTGGGTCTCTGGCGTGGCAGGTGAGAATTCTGCCATTGAGCCACCATTGCACTGCCCCAGTCTATGTCTTTTGATTGGGGAGTTTAATCCATCAATATTTAATGTTATTACCATAAATACAGTACTTTATTCTATCATTTATCTTTGAGATTTTATATGTCATATCTAATTTTTTTCTCTTTTTATGTTTACTGATAGTTTTCATTTGTTCACTGTTCTCCAGACTTCTTTCTTCTGCCTTTTCTTATCTGCCTGTAGTGTTCCCTTTAGTATTTCTTGCAGAGCCAGTCTCTTGGTCAGAAGTTTCCTCAGTGATTGTTTGTTTGAGAATATTTTAATCTCCCCTTCATTTTTGAAGGACAATATTCTGGGTATTAAATTCTTTGTTGGCAGTTTTTCTCTTTTAGAATCTTAAATGTATCATACCAATGCCTTCTTACATTCATGGTTTCTGCTGAGAAATACATATATACTCTTATAGGGCTTCCCTTGTATATGGTGGATTGCTTTTCTATTGCTTCTTCCAAAATTCTCTTTTTGTCTTTGGCATTTGACAGTCTAATTAGTAAGTGTCTTGGAGTATGTCTATTTGGGCCTATTCTGTTTGGGTGTTCTGCAGTTTTTGGATCTGTAATTTTATGTCTTTAATAAAAGGTGGGAAAATTTCAGTGATTAGTCTTTTTCCTCCTTTTCCCTAATCTTCTCCTTCTGGGACATCCACAACAACATGTGTATTTGTGCACTTCATGTTGTCATTCAATTCCCTGAGACCCTGCTCATATTTTTCCATTTTTTTCCTTTTATATTCTTTTGTGTGTTGCATTTCAGATGTCCAGTCCTCTAGTTTACTAATCCTTTCTTCTGCCTCTTCAAATCTATTGTAGATTTCTGTTGTTTTTCATCTCTCCTATTGTGCCTTTCACTCCCAAAAGTTCTGAGATTTGTTTTTTCAAGCTTTTGAGTTCTTCTCTTTGTTCACCCTATGTCTTGTTGATACCCTCCCTCAACTCATTGATTTGATTTTGATGAGATTTTCCATGTCTGTTCAAGCATCCTGAATTAGTTGTTTTAACTCCTGTATTCATTTGAAGTGTTGGTTTGTTCCTTTGGGCAATATCTTTGATGTTCCTAGTATAATTTGTTATTTTTTGTTGACATCTAGGCATTTTATTTCCTTAATTAGTTTATTCTGGAGGTTATTTTCATTGTTTTACCTAGTATTTTCTTGCTACATGGCTTTGTTCTCTATCTGTTCTTTGAAATTTAGTTCAACTTATTTATTTTAGACCTCTGGCATAGGTTCTGTTTAACTGATTAGAAGTTTCCAGTTCTTGTTTTTCTGTTTCTTGACCTGCTTATAAGGAAGTTTTTTTTTTTTTTGAGAAGTTTCTCCCTCAGATAGTATAGATCCCATACATTCAGATTTTCCTAGAGCAGATAGGCCCACATCTAAAGAGTAAAGAGTAATATAAATAATAATATAAAGAGTATAATACTACTTCACCTCTGTCTCACCACACCACTGGCAGGGGGAGTGTGCTAAAATTAAAGGTGCCACATCACTTTAAACTGGTGGGAAGCCATGGGTAGACAAGTGCCACATGCCCGACAGGATAGGAAAAGTATAGAGTCTAGAGGATTCATAGGAAAGTCTGACAACTTTCTGGGTACCATTCTCAGAGAAAATTGATGCTGGCTACTCTTTACCATTACTTAATCTTCAAGGAAGATCCCAATATAGGTATAACTGAATCTCACAGAGCTAAAGGGAGAAATGTTAACTATTTAGTAGCTTCTGCCATTTTTGGTCATATGGAATTGAAGGAACCAAACAACTGCATCTGAGACCACTCTTCAGTGCTGGGATGGGACAGTAGTTTCTTGTGGCTAGATCTTATTCTTTTGTGTGTTAGTTAGATTCAGTTGTCAACTTGGCCAGGTGAGCATACCTAGTCTTGTTGCTGCGGACATAAGCCAATGGTACATGAACCTCAACTGTTGCTAATTACATCTGCAGTCGGCTAGGAGGTATGTCTGCTGCAATAAGTGACATTTGACTTAATTGGCTGGTGCTTAAATGAGAGAGTGCAACGTAGCACAGCCTAAGCAGCTTGGCATTCCTCATCTCAGCACTTGCAGCTCAGCCCAGGCCTTTGGAGATGCAGAAAGAAGTCACCTCAGGGAAAGTTGTTGGAACCCAGGGGCCTGGAGAGAAGACCAGCAGAGACCATCTTGTGCCTTCCACGTAAGAAAGAACCTCAGTGGAAAGTTAGCTGCCTTTCCTCTGAAGAACTAACAAAATAAATCTCCTTTTATTAAAAGCCAATCCATCTCTGGTGTGTTGCATTCTAGCAGCTAGCAAACTAGAACATCTTTTTTCTGAAGTCAGACTTCTGGATGACGACTCCTCCACTCTCTGTGTAAAACAGTGCTTCGCCATTGGGTATTTTCTCTGGAGTACTTTTGAGTCCTTTGTCACACTGCATCTATACATATGACTTCTTCTTTAAGCATATCTTTGTAGGATAGACGACTGTCATAACCACACATGTGTGGAAATCTACAGGACTGTGAAGACTGGACAAACCCACAAACTTATGCTACTCATGGAATATGGGCTGCATGTTATCATCCTGAGTCTCAATCCCAGTGTGTATGGCACACCCTTATCATTAACACATAGGTGTGGAACCCCTATCCCATTGCTCACACTACTATGTAAGAAGAATGCAATTTCTTTTACTTTTAAATGTTAATTATGTTTTGTGTGAATTTCAGATATGACTCCATAAGTGGGCAGCTAGGAAGACAAACCAATGCATGGTGCCTTCCTTGTCAGGAGAGTATAGAACTGGGTGGGGTGATCTGGAGTAAGGGATACTAAGGTAGGAGGGAAGAATCATGCTGCCTTACCTTGTACATATACAGACCCAGCTGGCTACCTTTGATTTATTTTCCAAACAAAATTCAACCAGGATCTTTTTTTTTAACTTTTTTATTGTATAGTATAACATATATACAATGCAAAGAAATTAAAAAAACAATAGTTTTCAAACCATTTTTTAACAAGTAGTTACAGGACAGATCCCAGAATCTGTCATGGGCTATCATACAATCCTCCAATATTTTTCCTTCTAGCTGCTCCAGAATATAGGAGGCTAGAGGGCTTAAATATTATTTTATCATCACAATCAACTTTTTTCCTTCTTTTTTGTGAAAAAGAACATATGTACAAAAAAACTATAAATTTCAAAGCACAGCACTACAATTAGTTGTAGAACATATTTCAGAGTTTGACATGGGTTACAATTCCACAATTTTAGGATTTTACTTCTAGCTGTTCTAAAATATTGGAGACTAAAAGAGATATCAATTTAATGATTCAGCATTCATATTCATTTGTTAAATCCTATCTTCACTGTATAACTACACCATCACCTTTGCTTCTATCTATTCCCTTACATTGGAGTTCAACCTCATTAGCTAACCATTCACCCATGTGTAGCTTCTATGTATTTCTAAGTCCCCTATATTCTGTATTATAAACCTCTGATTTACCTTTACCATAGTCATGAGAGAGGAGATATACAGTATCTATCCTTTTGTGTCTGGCTTATTTCACTTAGTATTATGTCCTCAAGTCTCATTCATCTTGTCATGTGTTTTCAAGACATTATTTTGTCTGACTGCTGCATGATATTCCATCATATGTATATCTCACATTTTGTTGATCCATTTGTATGTTGATGAACATTTGGTTTGTTTCCATCTTTTGACAATTGTGAGTAATGCTGCTATGAACGTCGGTGTGCAAATGTCTGTTTGTGTCGTTGCTTTCAGCTCTTCTGGGTATATGCCAAGTAGTGCTATTTCTGGGTCATACGGTAACTCGATATTTAGTTTCCTAAGGAACTGCCAAACAGTCTTCCATAGTGGATACACCACTATACATTCCTACCAGCAGTACATAAGTGACCCAATTTCTCCACATCCTCTCCAACATTTATAGTTTCCTGTTTGTTAAGTAGCAGCCATTCTTATAGGTGTGAGGTGGTATCTCATTGTAGTCTTGATCTGCATTTCCCTTATAGCCAATGAAAATGAGCATACTTCATGTACTTTTGAGCCATCTGCTTTGGCTCTTCAGAAAAATGCTTATTCATATCTTTAGCCATTTTATAATTGGGTTGTTTGTTCTTTTGTTGTTGAGTTGTATGATTTCTTTGTATATACAGGATATCAAACCTTTGTCTGATATGTGATTTCCAAATATTTTCTCCCATTGAGTTGGCTGCCTTTTCACCTTTTTGACAAAGTCTTTTGAGGTGCAGAAGCATTTGATTTTGAGGAGTTCCCATTTATCTATTTTTTCTTTTGTTGCTTGTGCTTTGGCTGTAAAGTTTAGGAAGCTACCTCCTATTATTAGGTCTTGAAAATGTTTCCCAACATTTTCTTCTAGAAGCTGTATAGTACTTGTTCTTATATTTAAATATTTGACACCCCCCCCTTGAGTTAATTTTTGTGTAGAGTGTAAGATACGGGTCCTTTTTCATTCTTTTAGTTATTGACATCCAGTTCTTCCATGCCCAATTATTGAAACTACTACTTTGTCCCACTTCAGAGGATTTGGGGGTCTTGCCAAAAATCAGTTGTCCATAGATTTGGTGGTCTATTTCTGCATTCTTGATTTGATTCCATTGGTCAATGCTTCTATCTCTGCACCAGTACCATGCTGTTTTGACCACTGTGGCTTTATAATAGGTTTTAAAGTCAGGGAATGTTAATCCTCCCACTTAATTCTTCTTTTTTAGGATGCTTTTAGCTATTTGGGGTCTCTTTGCCTTCCAGATGAATTTGGTAATTAGCTTTTCCAAGTCTTCAAAGTAGGTTGTTGGAATTTTGGTTGGTACTGTGTTGAATCTGTAGATTAATTTGGGTAGAATTGACATCTTAACAATACTTAGCCTTCCTATCCATGAGCAGGGAATGTCTTACCACCTATTTAGATCCTTTGATTTCTTTTAGCAATGTTACATAGTTTTCTGTATTCTTTATGTCCCTAGTTAAGTTCATTCCTAAGTGGTCAGTTCTTTTAATTGATATTTTGAATGGAATTTTTTCCTTGACTGACTCCTCAGCTAGGTCATTGCTTGTGTATAGAAAGTTACTGATTTTTGCACATTAATTTTATATCCTGCCACCTTGCTGAATTTGTTTATTAGCTCAAGTAACTTTGCTGTAGATTTCTCAGGATCTTCCAAGTATAATATCATGTCATCTGCAAATAATGAAAGTTTTACTTCTTCTTTTCTAATTTGGATGCCTTTCCTTTCTTTGTCTTACTTGATTGCTCTAGCTAAAACTTCTAGCACAATGTTGAATAAGAGTGGTGACAGTGGGCATCCTTGTCTCATTCCTGATCTTAGGGGGAAAGCTTTCAGTCTCTCTCCATGGAGTATGATGCTGGTGATTGGCTTTTCATATGTTCCCTTTAGTATATTGAGGTAATTACGTTTGATTAGTATCTTTTGGAGTTTTTTTATTCAGAAAAAGATTCAACCTGGATCTTTTTACTCTGTATTTTCCTTCTTATTTCTGCCCTGGGTTTCTGTATCAATATATATTTCTGATTAAGATCTCAACACCAATGTGTCAGTAATCCTGACAAGAAGTATCTCAGTTATTAAAAATTTTAAGATCTTTATGTTTTAAAAAATGAAACTACTAACCCAGATTCTGAATTAGAAGCAAACTGTTGGGAGAGGCAATCCACTATGGGCCTTGAGCACATACTTGCTTGATATGTCAAGATTAGAAGGCCCTGATCATTCTTTACCTGGGATGATTCTCAGTTGTGTTTTTAGTAATTATGAGAGATAAGGCAATGTCTCCCTCCAGGGTGAAAACGGGCTTGTCTACCACCTGCTATACAATTTTGGGTCCTTGTCTACAATGCAACCCACTGCATGGGTAGCATCCCTTCTAACCCCTACACCTTGTCCCTATGGACTTTGGTGGGGTATAAGAACTGGTGCCAATATGGTGTTCATGCTGCTTTCTTGGCCATATGTAAAAAAAATTCTAAATATCTCAAGTCTTCTGCCAGCATCCACATCATAGTAACAGACTAGCCTATTACCTTGCAAGTAGGATAAATTCCAAAGATCCTTATACTTTTGGCAATAAGATTGGGATGATGACAGCTTTTTCAAGGAGGAAGAACAAGGGCCCCTGTGGGCCAGGTTAAGGAATTTGAGAATAATCCCTGGAATCCAGTAGTAAATACTCTTCCCCAGGTATGGGTGGGTGATGGTGGGGATGTAAGAATTCCTCATTTTCCTGCTTGTTAATACATGTTTAAAGGCTGAGCAGTGATAACTAGGATTGAAACAAGCCTCACGAATGCTACTTTAGTTGTTGCTCATTTTCCTCTCTGCAAGAAAAGGAAGGAATGTTTATGATAAGGGGATAGCATGCCTTGGTGTTCCCACTGGAAGTGGCTATGGCCACTGAGTCAAGACATCCCCAAAGCTAATATAAATAGTCAACAATGAGAATATAGAATATGGACAAAAAACTTTAACAGTTTGTTGAGTCCTCACTTCCACAGAGTGCTGAAAACTAGAAGTAAGTAGTTTGACATGGAGTTGCACTCTTGCTGTTCTAGTTTGCTAGCTACAGGAATGTGATATACCAGAAATGGAATGGCTTTTAAAATGGGGGAATTTATTAAGTTGCAAGTTTACAGTTCTAAGGCTGAGAAAATATCCCAATTAAAGCAAGTCTATACATGTCCAAATTAAGGCACCAATAAGAGTCTACCATCACTCAAAAAAGACCTGTGAAGTTCAGGATTTCTCTCTCAACTGGAAAGGCATATGGGAAACATGGCAACATCTATTAGTTTCTTCTCTAGGCCTCTTGTTTCATGAAGCTCCCCAGGAGCATTCTTTTTCTTCACCTGCAAAGGTCGCTGGCTGGTGGACTCTGTGGTTCTCTCATCATTGAGAGATGAGGAGAACATCATTTCTCCAAGATGTTTCCTCCTTTAAAGGATTCCAGTAAACTAATCAAGACCCAACTGATATGGATGGAGTCACATCTCCCTCTAATGAAAGATTAATACCCACAAGTGGGTGAGTCACATCTCCATGAAGATAACCTAACCAAGTTTCCAACCTACATTATTGAATAGGGATTAAAAGAAATGGTTGCTCCCACAAGATTGATTAGGATTAAAACATGGCTTTTCTAGGGTATATAAATCCTTTCAAACCAGCACATCCCACCCTCTGGACCCTAAAAAAGACATGTTTCTCCCATATACAAAATACATTCATTCCATTACAATGTCAGAAATCCTTAAACATTTCAGTAGCAATACAAATATAATACAAACTTAAGACCAGTACAATGTTTCATCAAAGTTCAGCTAAGGCATGATCTGTTCTCCTCTGGATCTGGACCTGTGAAACTCAAACAAGTTATTTGCTGCCAACAAAGAAAGGAGGAACAGTCATAGGACACATATACCCATTTCCATAGGGAGGAATCAGAAGGAACACAGAGGTCACTCAGACCCAAGCAGTTTTGAAACCTGCAGGGCAAAATCCATTAGATTTCAAAGTCTGAGAGTCATTTATCATCAGGGCTTTAGAAAGCAGCAGTCCCACCCTTTTCAAGGGCCTACACAGTGGCCCACCTCTCTCTGAATGCAACCTTGGGGGACATTGGTGAGACCCCCTTTTTCTAGGCTCCACCCTCTTCAAGCATTGTGGCTGCACCTGGGCTCTCTGCCATCTCCAGGGCACACACTCAACTCCTCCATGTGGTGGCAACCAGGCTCTTCCTAATCCCCAAGGAATGTGTTCCACCCTCTCCAAGGCCTGAGGCCATAGGACTCTTCCCCTGCATCAAGGTGGAAGGCCATCCTCTCTGCCTTTGGGGCAAATTCACCCTCTCCAAGTACTTGGGTGAGTCCACTCCCTGGCCTGATGTTTCTTGACTTTAGACTTTAGCTTTCATAGTTCTGCCTCTGAAGTTATTTTTCCTCCAAAGGATCCCTTTTCTGTCCCTCTCAGTCCAGACTGGTAGTGTTTCTGTTTATACAGATCCTGCAACACTCCTGTTGGCTTTCTATGCAGTAAGCTCAGATTGTGCCCATCAGACATAAGGAGTTTCCACAAATCCTTCTTGGATAACTCCATCTCCAATCCTGGCTTTCTCTGAAATGGCTGATTGATTCCACATTTGGCCAAATTCTCACATGGGGCAACATTCTCTGGGGTCCCCCTTCCTGGAAGTCCAGAATTTTCCAGAATGTCAATTTCTGGTTTCTTTGTACCCAAGAGTTCAGTTCTCATCTTATTTCTTTCCTGTCACATTTCATTATAAGCTGTGAGGAGAAACCAGGCTGCACTGTCCACATATAATTTGAAGATCTCTTCTGCTAAAGATCCAAGTTCATGCCTTTTAAAATATGTCTTCCAGCCAAAGCCACTAGCCAATTTTGCTAGATTATCTGCCATTATAAAACAAGAATCACCTACCTTCCAGGTTCCAATAACAGAAGCCTCGTTTCTGTCTAGAGCCTCAACAGAGGTATCTTTAGAGTCCACATTTCTAACAACAGTCTCTTCAATGCATTCTAGGTCTTCTCTATCAAGCTCCTGACAACTCTTCCAGAATCTTCCCCTTATCCATTTAAAAAGCTGTTTCAACATGTCTGGTATTTGCAAACCACAGCTCCCCACTTCTCCTGTACCAAAATCTGTTCTAGTTTTTTAGCTGCTGGAATGCAGTATGTCAGAAATGGAACAGCTTTTAAAAGAGAGAATTTATTAAGTTGCAAGTTTACAGTTCTAAGGCCAAGAAGATGTCCCAATTAAAGCAAGTCTATGAAAATGTCCAAACTAAGGCACCAACAAGAGATTACCATTACTCAAGAAAGGCCAGTGAAGTTCAGGGTTTCTCTCTCAACTGGAAAGGCACATGGGAGACATGGCAATGTCTACTAGCTTCCTTTCCAGGCCTCTTGTTTCATGAAACTCCCCAAAGACATTCTCCTTCTTCATCTCCAAAGCTATCTGGCTGGTGGACTCTGTGATTCTCTTATCATTCTGAAGCTTTATCCAAAATGTTTCCTCCTTTAAAGGATTCCAGCAAACTAATCAAGACCCACCTGGAATGGGTAAAGTCACATCTCCCTCTCATCAAAGTTTAATATCGACAACTGGGTGTGTCGATATTATCTCTATTGAATAGAGATAAAAAAATGGCTGCCTTTACAAAATGAGATTAGAAATGAAACATGGATTTTCTAGGGTGCATAAATCCTTTCAAACAGGCACACTTCCTCTATGACTTCTGATTCTTTCCCTTCCCCCTCAACTTCGGAAGCTTGAAGAAAAATAAATGCTTACACCTACTTCATCGCCAGTTAGGCTAAGTTATGTTGATGATGTGGACTGAGTAGCTGCAGCCATCTACCTTCTGTGACAACCCAAAAGTCCAACTGCTGGTCAATACAATGAGCTGAATTAAAATGTCACTCTTGCTTTACACAATACTCTTAAGAACAAGGCATTACAGTTTTTCACTGAGTGTTAAACTCTTCCCATGGCCTACATGTCTGGTTTGCCACTTGAAAGATGACAGATTGGAAGACTAAAGATACCCCTCTATTGGTCCATGAACTATGAAAACAAACTGCAGTTTCTGATTAGACTGTCCTGTCACTCATGTAGATAGATGTCTTTTTTGGGCTTTTCTAGTTTGCAAGCTGCCAGAATGCGATATAACAGAAATAGAATGATTTTTAAAAAGGGGAATTTATTAAGTTGCAAGTTTCCAGTTCTAAGGCAGTGAAAATGTCCAAATTAAAACAAGGCTATAGAAATGGCCAGTCTAAGGCTCCCAGGGAAAGATACTTGGGTTCAAGAAGGCTGATGATGTTCAAGTTTTCTCTCTCAGCTGGAAAAGCTCATGGTGAAATCTGCTAGCTTTCTCTTCAATGGCTTCCCTGGGGTTCTGTCCATTCTGTTAACTCTGTGGCTTCTGGTGGCTCTTGTGGCTCTCAAAGTTGCTCCAAAGTGGTTCTCTTTAGAGGACTCAGGTAAGCAACCCCACTTTGGGTGGGTGGAGTCAGATCTCCGTGGATACTATCTAATCAAAAGTTACCACACACAATGGGGTGTGTCACGTCTCCATGGAAACAATAAAAAAGATACCATCTAGCAATATTGAATGAGGATTAAAGGACATGGCTTTTCTGGAGTACACAATAGATTCAAACCAGCACAAGGAGTCTGTTCTATGATGAAACAATCTGGAGTCAAGTTGATATCAAAATGGATCCATCATTTTATTGGATGTGGCAAAACATCCACAAACATAGACTGGGCACATGGTAAAGAACTATGAGTTTTACATGGAAGCTACCACTGTACATTACTTGTGACTCTTGCCAAATTTTAGCCTGTTTTTCTTGAAAGTTTGTGTTGCATGGAGTTTGGCTCTACCCTCTCTAGCAATATTGACTACATTGGATCTTTGAACCCTTCTCAGGGCTATCATTTGTGCTTACTGTTGACACTTTCAGGTTATGGTGCTGCTGGTCCAGTTTGATCACTGACTCCAGTCATATCACTGTAGTTCTTGAACTAATCTGAATGATGTTTTTGGCTTTCTGGACAATTTACAGTCTAACAACAATGCAATGTGACTTTTTTTGCAAAAGGCACCTAATAATGGGCTGATATTTAAAGTGTTTGTTCTAGTTTGCTGAATGCCAGAATGCAATATGCCAGAAACAGAATGGCTTTTAAAAAGGGGAATTTAATAAGTTGCTAGTTTACAGTTCTAAGGTTGAGAAAATGTCCCAATTAAAACAAATCTAAGAAATGTCCAATCTAAGGCATCCAGTGAAAGATACCTTGGTTCAAGAAGGCTGATGAAGTTCATTCAGGGTTTCTCTCTCATCTGGAAGGGCACATGGTGAACATATCTTCATCTGCTAGCTTCTTCTCCTGGCTTCCTGTTTCATGAAGCTCCCTGGGAGGCATTTTCCTTCTTCATCTCCAAAGGTCACTGGCTCATGGACTCTGCTTCTAATGGTTGTGTTGTTCTCTGCTCTCTCAGAATCTCTTATTCTCCAGAATGTTTCCTCTTTTGTAGGACTCCAGTAAACCAATCAAGATCCATACATCTCCCCTAATCCAGTTTAACAACCACTCTTGATTGGGAGACATCCCCAGGGAGATGATCTAATTACAGATTCAAACATACAGTATTGAATAGGGTTTATTCTGCCATTTTACAAAATGGGTTTTGATTTAATACGTGGCTTTTCTAGGGTCCATACATCCTTTCAAACCAGCACAGTATTCAGTGGATATTCCATACTTCTTAACCAATTTTAGCCATTCCAACACTGTTGAGCACTGTAACAACCTCCTTAAACTGATTCAAAGAGTTGACTCTCTCACCAACCTCCTGGTCCACATAGGAAGGCAGTTTGATCATAAGTTCAAGTAGTCTCATAAAGGGATCAGTTCCTCTTGATTATTTGCTAAGTAATGACCAGAACAAAAAAGGGTGGGGAATTAATAGGCCTGTTTCTAAAATTTGGGATTCTCCATTGATCATTCCCAGTCAAGTAAATCTTTCTTTCCTATAATTTTTCCCCAGATCAAGTTTGTTGGCATAACCTCCAGATGGCAGCTTGGCAAAAGGGAATGTAGGAGATTTGAGCTTACTCTATATGGTTGAACTAGAATTAAAAGTGCCCTAATGAGTTTCCCATTGGATTTGTCTAGATTAAAAGTCTAGGTATAAGTAGGGAATAAGAGGGGCAGGGGAAAATAAAGTTATAGCTACTAGGAAGGGACTAGGAAGGGACACCAAATTATATGCTAATGAGTAAGATTAGCAACCCCAGCAACTGGGAGGGGGAGACCTTAACCCTGGGAGGTGTAGGAAAGAAGGAATAATTACCATACTCTTTGTCTCCTGGATTCAGTGCCACAGCCTGGTGAATTACTGATATGGTTCATCTGAGTCAAATGCAGCAGCTACTGGCATGCTTACCAGCTACTATGCTTACATCCCCAAACATACGCTATAAAAACAATCTCAGGTAGCCATGGCTTGAACTTTTCTGCTGTGCCTGATGTTATCAGGGGCAGCTCCCAAACAGAAACATGTACAAACACTCGGACAGTCACAAACTTGTTCCAATAAATGGAACTTCACATACTCTTCCTGACACTTAAGCAACCTTGGTTATTCTATGAATGATGATCAAGGTTTCCACTACTTGTTGATATTGCCCATATTTGTCAACAAGCCAATGGAGTGGTGATCCAAATCAAGTTGAACAACAAATCTTGAATCAGAATGACCTGTCCCCTTCAGGGTATCTGGTTATAGATGGGGGAGCCTAGTACACTGAATGTCTCCCAGTTGGAGATTGGGATGATTTTGGGCCCATTTACTGCCTCTAGGATCATCAGGTTAGCTTGAATTCCTCTGTGTCAGTCATAATGGATAATAGACTGGGCTTAAACTACATTCTGGTTGTGTACAAAAAGTCTACTCTTTCCTCCTGGGACATTTAACCAATTGGCTGATTCTCTGATGCTGGAGATTATGATGGAGGTCAGTGCCACAGGTTGGCATCATTCTGATACTTGATGTCCTCTTGATAATAGCCTTAATTAAATGCTGAGTGAGATAACTAAATGCATTTGCCTCAGTCTTTTGGTCAGATTGATCCAGTGGCTGATCGAGTGGCATTCTCATGTGAAAAATTGAGTTTGGCCAAGAATGTATGGAGGACTATCGGGAAAGGCAATCCCCCCACAGGCTCTGAGTAAATCTCTGTGTTCTTGTTGAAATACCAGGAATGCAAGACCCCCCACAACTCTTTACTAGGTCCATTTCTCAGGGTTATGCTTGTAGCAAATAACCTTGGGGAATGAGGTATGTTTCTCTCCAGGGCATAAAGCAGACTTACTATGAAAGAAGGCTCCCCAAGGTCAGTGTTTCTTGGCTACAATGTCTGGGACCTTCCATGTCACTTCTTGGATCTTAGGGGATATGTGAATGGGCACCAATATTATGCTGCTTGCTGCTTGCTGTGCCATTTCCTTGTCTCTGATCTAGGATTCTTGTGTCTTCTGCCAGCATCCACAAAAGGGTAACAGGCTAGCTTAATTATCTTGTTAGTAGGATAAAATCTCAAACCTGGCACAACCATGCCTGAACTCAGGGAATTATGTTGTGCAGGAAAAAATAGGTAACATATTATAAGATGAGTCCTGACACAGGTTTGCAGAGTAAAATGAGAAACTAATCTGACCATTGGAAAAGAAAAGATTGCTCGCTGAAATGAAATTAGAGGGCACAAAAATGAATCTTAGAATTTTTAATCACTGTGCTTTGGAGGAGGGGGACTTCTCTGGACACTTCTTGGCTCTAAGTTCTATAATGATAATGGAGGGAATCATTAATACATGTTTCCTTTTTTTTGTTTGCATGGGCAGGCACCAGGAACCTGGGTCTCCTGCATGGCGGCGAGAATTCTGCCAGTGACCCACCTTCATGCCACTCAAGACATGTTTCCTTTTAACCCTAGATTTCTAGGGTCCTTAAATCTGAATTTAATACCTGTAACAGGCATCCTTGAAGAACTTTGGACACTGGTTCCTGACATAGGGCCTTGAACACTGGGGATGGGAAAAGATAGTAATTGTGCTTTATGTTATGTAATATTTCAAAATGGCTAAATGTAGTCATTTTCCTGTATAGCCTTTTCATATGTAAATTCAAATGTCATGTTTCTTGCCTTTGGACTGGAATTGATATTATCTAAGTAGATAAGAACACTAATTCTCTTGTGTTGATTAGAGGTTCTGACAGGCAAAAAAAAGCTTTCTAACTTTTATCCACTTTAACCTTTAAATGTTGATGGCAGAACTAAACTGTGCCCAAAGGGATAGTGAATCAATAGAAGGAGGTCTCTGAATTGTGAAAAACTTTTGCTTTGGAATTAGTCTGACAAAGTAATGCGAGATGCCTGATTTAACCTTGTTTTCTCTTTGCCTTTTTGTGGGGAAGGTCAGTGAGAAATCAGTGGTTTTTTCAAAATCTCTTTTTAGTAAGAGTAACCTCTTGTTTTCGTATTGTGCTTTTGGCCTCTTCAGCAATAAGCCACAGACTCAGTCAAAATTATGGGCTTAATGCAATTATAAAGGAGTATAGCTGAAAGAATTATGATAGAGATCAGGGGCTTATCATGACCCTATAGGTCAAGGGCTGTCAACATTTTTTCAAAAAGGGCCTGAGAATAGATATCAAGATTTGCAAGCCTATATGGTCAGTGTTGCAGCTACTCAATGCTGCTGTGGTAGTAGAAAGGTAAACAGAGAGAATATGTAAAAGAACAGGCATGGTTGTGTTCCAATAAAACTTAAACAGATGGTGGACCTGTTGAACCTGCTGTAAATAGCTCTACCTCATGATCTTTCAGTGTCTCTCATTATTTGCCTTCTCCTTTTGGTATTTCTCAGTGTAAATACATAAGAGACTCTGATCCAATTCACTTTTTAGTGTTAAGATGGGTGAGTTTATTGGCCATCCTGTAAATAGTTCACCCTAGGGTTACTTTCATACAACATTCAATGCAATAGGCAGAAAACACTAAAAAATTCAAGCAGGAATGAAATATAAGAAATTAAGTTCTTACAGAGATTTAGGTAGGGCTGAAAGAGCTGAGATTAGGGGGCTGGTGCTGGACTATTTTTGAAGTTCTACCACCATAACAGTGTCTCAGAAGACAGAAGCAATTGCTGCAACATCAACCACCAGTGTCCCCTACTTTCCATCACAGTGTCTTCTTTTAGTTTCTTAATATACAGTCACAGCCCACACACACCTTGGAGACATTTGGGTTCAGTTCTAGACCATGGCAATAAAGCAAATATCACAATAAAGTGAGTCACATAAAATTTTTGGTGTCCGAGCGCATACAAAAGTTATGTTTACACTATACTGCAGAACACTAAATGTACAATAGCTTTATGTCTAAAAATACAATGTATATTAATTTAAAATACCTTACTGCTAAAAAGTTTTAACCATCATCTGAGCCTTCAGCAAATCATAACCTTTTTGCTGGTGGAGGGTCTTGCCTTGATATTGATGGCTGCTAACTCTTTAGGGTGTTGGTTACAGAAAGTTAGGGTTGCTGTGGCCATTTCGTAAAATAAGACAATAATGAATTTTGTCATATCAGTGAGCTCTTCCTTTCGTGGAGAACATGTAGCATATGATACTGATTGATAGTATTTTACCCAAAGTAGGACTTCTTTCAAAATTGGCGTCAGTTGATAGAGCAGTGGCAGAGTTTGGGAGGACACAGCTGATGTAATATTTTAAATCCTTTATTGTCATTTTAACAATATTCATAGCATCTTCACAACGAGTAGTTTCCATCTTAAGAAACCACATTCTTTGCTCATCTATAAGAAGCAACCCTTTATCTTGAGATAGTGAAATTCAGCCACATCTGCAGGCTCTACTTCTAATGATAGGTCTCTCACTATTTACACCACAGCTGCAGTTACTTCCTCCCTTGAAGTCTTGAATCAGTCATCCAAAAGAGTTGAAATCAAGTTCTGCAAAACTCCTTTTAACAAGGTTATTATGACTCCCTCCCATGAATCATGAATGTTCTTAATGGCATCTAGAAAGGTGAATCCTTTCCAGAAGTTTTTCCACTTATTTTGCTTCAATCTATCTGAGGAATCACTATCTACAGCCACTATAGCCTTACAAAATATATTTCTAACATCATAATAAGATTTGAAAGTCAAAATGACTTCTTGGTCTGTGACTATAGAATTGAAGATTTAGGCCTTGCTCTGGATTAAGCAAAATATTTCTCCATTTCAACAATAGGCTGTTTCATTTTCTTATTAATGTGTTCATGGAATAATATCTTTAATCTTAAAGGACTCCAGTAAGCTGATTAAGACCCAGCTTGAATGGGTTGGGTCACATCTCCATGGAAACAACCTAATCAAAAGGTCCCACTCTACAATAGGTCTGCCCCCACAAGATTGGATTAGAAGAACATGACTTCTCTGGGGGTACAAAACACTTACAAATCAGCATAGCCAGGGTGAAGCAGTTTTGAAGGCTCTTCCATAGCAGGTATATAATGATTAATTTCATATGAAAATGTCGCTAGGTTAGTGTCCAGTTGTTTTGTTAAGCAAGTGCTGGCCTAATTATTACTGTGAGGGTATTTCATAGATTTACACCATTATTCAGTTGATTGCATCTACAACTGATTGCATCTACAGTCAACAAAGAATATAGCCCCCAGCAATGAGGGAAGTCTCCTTATCTGATAGGTTGGAGGCCTTAAAGTGAAATTAGAAGATTTCAGAAGTCAGAAGAACTTCTGCTTTCCATCATCCAGCCAGCTTTCCCTAGGGAATGTGGATTTGCTAATCCCATGGTCATGTGAACCAATTCTTATAATAAATTACTTAACATTAACATACACATCCTGCTCTATTTTCTGAAGAAGCTTACAAATGTAGATTTTGATTCCAGGAGTGGTTTCTTGAGAAACAAGATCTTAAGGATAAGATTTCTAATTTGATTCTGGGGTTTTTAGCACTGGTTCTCTAATCTGACCAGATTTAAAGGCACTAGTGACTATTTCCAATGATCAAGATGGTACTGCTAATCCATGTATAAATTGGCAACAGAGATACAATGTCACCCAGAGTCTTGTTTCTTATAAGCAAGAGTATTCAATGATGATATTTGTGTATTTCACACTTCAGGAGAGTTTTGTGAAGTTAACATATGTGGCTCGTTGTTCCTAATTACATTGGGTAAAGTTGTTGAAAGGATGAGCTCAGGGCTTTAGATTCCTCACACAAGTGCCACATGAATAAGATGAAAGTTTCTATGCGTGCCCTGAAAGAAACTCTTATTTCTTGTAGCCACAGACTACAAGAGACTGCTGAAAATCTAATGTAGAGTCTCATATGAATAGCTGAATTACAATGAAAACTAAATTCTCAACCTTGGGTGTCTGCTGTTAAATTGATGACATTGATTGGGAAGGAATAGGATCCTGAAAATTGAAATGGTGTTATATAGGCTAATTGTAATGATGGCAGGGATATGAAACTCCTAAATTCTGCTGAGTTTTCTTTGCCAGATAAACCTGTAATACGCTACCATGAGGAATCAGCCACCACACCGCATATGAAGAGATTAACCCTGCCTCACTAAATGAATCTGTAATGGAGTGCCTGAGGCGGTTGATTTGCAAGACATTAATTATACTATAACCCATCTCATCCTCCCTCTTTTTTTCCAGACTTATAACTAGATTGAGGTCCCAACAGGCCCTGAAAGTTGAGGCATAAATTGTGACCCATGAAGAGTACATTGCACTCCAAAGATCTGTCTGATTTTTCCGATTTATATAGATAGAAATCAGAGGAATAAATGTGGCAATGGATATTAAGAGTGTGAGAAAAATGGTTACAGCTTGAGAATGAGAAGAGCTCTAACAGCTTGATTGCTTGAAACATGGAACAAAAGTTGGTTTACATTGAGAAGTTGAAATGCCACAACTGGCCTCATAAACTATAGATTAAAGTATTTAAAGTCTTAAGGAAACTGGAATTTTAGAGTGGATTTATCATGTAAGACTTGCTCACCCAATCCAAAAGAATCCTAAGGACACAATTTACCTGACTGCTAAGAATCAATTTCTGAGATCGGCTCCATCATCCCTGAAGTGCTCGGTGGTTATTTTCATCTAAGGTTAGGTGTTACTGTAGGAACTGCTGTCATTGAATGTAGATCCTTAAATACAATAGGAATGATTGGATCCTGGGTTGGCAGGGACCAAATGGTGGCACTAATTGCCAAAGACAAAATAGATTTGGTAATATGATGGATGGAAGAGTCAATGCAATAATCAGAATAGTGTGACTTAAAGAGACCTATAGTATCTTCTAGTTGATCATGGGGTACCTGGAAGTGAAATGGGCAGTCTATAAAATTCTTACTTGATTTGTTTAAGTAAGAGTCCTAGTTCAAGAAGACAAAAGTCTAATTTGGATTTTGGAGACATCATTTTCTTCATTTGGGTATGGTACTTCAGCCTATTTACTGAGAGACCAGAAGAACTGCTAGTTCTGAGTAACCAGACAAGAGGAGGCTCTATAATATGTGCACACTGCTGTTTGGCAATTTGCTTGCCATTTGGACAATATAATCCAGCACATCCAATGGTGGTTGATGTGTCACTGGCAGATAGAAATGCTTTTTGGAGCCTTTGGCAATCCCCTAAAGGAAAATTACAATGCAATCCTTAGGGTTTTGAAGCAAAATCTTGCCATCTTCTGCAGATAACTACTCTGTCTGCAAAACAGATTTTGGCCTGCTACTGATCCATGATAGTGACTGAATGCTTAATCATGGACCATCAACTTACCATGAGACCTGAATTGCCCATCATAATCTGGGTATTTTCTGACCCACCAAGCCATAAAGTTGGACATGCACAACAGCACTCCATCATCAAAAGGGAGGGATATATATGAAATTATGTTTCAGCAGGCCTTGAAGGCACAAATAAGTTACACGAGGAAGAGCCTCAAATGCCCATGTTTCCCATTCCTGCCACATTACCTTCCCTCTCCAAGCCTGTAGCTATGTTCTCCTATGGAGTTCTGTATGATCAGTTTAGTGAGGAAGAGAGAAGTCAGGCCTGGCTTACAGAGGACTCTGCCTGATATGCGGGTACTACCTAAAAATGGATATCTATGGCACTATGGAGTCTTTCTGTGATATCCATGAAGGACAGTAGTGAGGGGAAATCCTCATAGGGGGCTGAAATTTGAGCAGTGCACCCTGGTTCTTCATTTTGCTTGGAAAGAGAAATACCTGGAGGTGCATTTTGGTACAGATTCATGGACTGGGACCAATAGTTTGGATGGTCATGAACATTGAAGAAAAACAATTGTAAAATTGGTGACAAATAAGTCTAGGGAGAGGTATGTTGATACTGTTTTCTGAATGGGTGAAATCATGGAGATGTTTATATCTAATATAAATGCTCAACAGGGGGTGATCTCAACAGAGGAGGATTTTAATAACTTAGTGGATAGGACGACATATTCTGTGGATACAAGTCAGCCTCTTTCCTCAGAAATTCCTCTTATTGGCCAATAGGCTTGTGAACAAAGTGGCCATGTTGGTAGGGATGGAGGTTATGCATGGGCTCAGCAACATGAGCTTCCACTTACCAAGCCAACCTGGTCACTGTTGAGTGCCGAACCTGCTAGCAATAGAGACCAACACTCAGTCCTCAATATGGTATCATTCCCTGAAGTGATCAGCCTATCTTGTGGCACATTGATTACACTGGACCACTTCTGTCATGAAAGGAGCAACACCTTTTTCTTACTGGATATGGAATTGCCTTCCCTGAATGCAATGGACTTACAGAATACCTTTTCTACTGCCACGGTATTCCACATTGCATTGTTTCTGATCATGGAACTCACGTCACAGCTAATGAAGTGCAGGTATGGACCCATGCTCACAGAATTTACTGTTCTTATATTCCCCATCATCACAAAGTAGCTGGACAGATAAAATTGTGGAATGTCCTTTTGAAGACTCAATTATGACACCAACTGCGTGGCAGTACCTTAAAGGGTTGGGGAAATATTCTCTGGGAGGTTGCGCATGCTCTAAATCAGTGTTCTATCTACAGTGCCATTTCTCCCATAGCCAGGACTCATTGGTCCAGGATTCAAAGGGAGGAAATAGAAGTGGGCCCACTCACTGTCACTTTTAGTGATCCATTACAAAAATTTTTGCTTCCTGTCTCTGTGAAATTATGACTTGCTGGTCTAGTGGTCTTAGTTGCACAGGTATATGAGTTTTTCCACCCAGAGACACAACAATTCCATTAAATTGGAACTTAAACTGGTACCTGGCCACTTTGGGCTCCTCAGGCCTCTGAACCAAAAGACACATAAAGGAATTACTATACTACCTGGAGTGACTGATCCTGAATATCAAGAGGAAAACAGTCTGCCCCTATGCAATGGAGGTAAGGAAGAGTTTACCTGAAATATAGGCAATCCCCTGGGGTGTCTCTTAGTACTACCATACCCTGTGAATAAAGTCAATGGAAACTACAACAATCCAATCAAGGCAGGACTACTAATGGCCCAGACCCTTCAAGAATGAAGGTTTGGGTCACCCCCCCCCCCCCCCGCCCAGGCAAAGAACCACAACTAGCTGAGGTACTTGCTAAGAATAAGGGAATATGGAATGGGTAGTGAGAGAAGGTAGTTATAAATAACAGATACGACTACTGGGCTAATTGGAGAAATGCGGGCTGTACTGGTTGTGAGTGTTTCTGGTTTCATTATGAATATATTTGTATATATAAATAAAGAAAATATGTTTTATTCTCTTATCCCCTTATCATATAAATTGAATTAACTTTACATCATTGTATTTAAGTTACAGGATGTCAAGGATGAGGGTGAATATCACCCAAGGACTTGTATCTTCTGAGGAAAAGGATATTTGGTTGTATGTAGGACAGATGTATTGTGTTAGGTGAAATTACGACTGTTATTGTCCTTATTTGGAATTAAATACAGTTTAAGGAGATGCATATGAGTGCCAAGTTGACAAAAGGTCGACTGTGTGATGGTTAATTTCATGTTCAACTTGGTTGGATTACAGTGTTTAATTTCTGATTAAGCAAGCCCTGGCCTGGTTGTTACCATGAGGGTATTTCATAAGTGGATTTACATAATTAGTCAATTGATTGCATCTGCAGCTGATTGCATCTACAGTCAATAAAGGGGATTGCCCTCAACAACGAGAGGGGTCTCCTCATCCAATCAGTGGGAGGTTTTAAAGTGAAAACAGGATTTCAAAAGTCAGAAGAATTTCTGCCCTTCCTTCAGCCACTCAGTTTCTCTGGGGAAATGCAACCCCAACACCATCAGAGCTTGCAGCTTGCGGCATGCCCTAAAGAATTCAGATTTACCAATCTATGCAGTTGTGTTAGGCAATTTCTTAATAAGTACACACACATACACACATATATATATCCTGTTGATTCTGTTCTTCTGTGGAACCCTGAGTGACACAGATTGCATCTGTGGGTCCAATTGAACAAAAAGAATGTTTGGTACTCCTTGACCTCTTCTTGGCTCTACATTTGAGGACCCAGACCTAGAAGGAGGAGAAGAAAGAAGAGTGAACATGCTAAACTCTTCTCACTCCAAGAAAGTCCTTATATTCTACTTCCTTCCCTACTCTCACCTCTTATTTGACCTGATTTGAGATAAGAGCAGTTTTAAATTGGGCTGAACTGAGTCAGGACACTTTCAATTATTACATAGCTATGTGATCAGCCAGAGCTGACATGGGATGGGAAAGAGATTTGATGCAAAATAATTGAGGTCAGGGAAGGGAGAAAATTAGTCTATTTTGTACTCCAGAGTTCAGAATAATTAACTGATTAAGAGTGGCTTTAGTCTGTTTCCTTGCCCATCCACCTGAGCAACGACTCCAAACCTTCTCCAATTGCTGTGTCTCCTGCTCAACTTACATGCCACCTTGTCCTCCACTCCCTGCCCCCCTTCTAAACTTACCTACATCTGTTTCCTTTATTCTCCTCTTTCTTCTAATCTCAGGGAGATTGAGCTTGTGCTCAAGGCCAATATTTCTTATGTTTTTAATCAGCATCTCCCAACTAACGTGGCTTTATTAGTTATGCCTTCTCTTTACGTCTTTAATCTTCTGGCTCTTTCTCACTGCAAATAAACCTGTATCTCTCTCATTTTAGAGCACTGAACTTGATCACATGCTGCCCTCTAGCCATGCGCTTTCCCTCCTTTTTGACCTAAACTCCAAAGTGGTTTACTTTCTTCTACTTCTCACCTCTGATCAACTTCTCCCCCTCTATAGTCTGACCCAACAACATGCCACAAACTACCGACTTTCAATTTTCCCAATCATAAACAGATGCATTTCATTTATGAGGTATCTGATAGTATTGAGAAAAAAAATGACTACTCCCTGATGTCTTCTTTGTGATGGTCTTTTCCATGTGCAAGTTTAGCTAAGCTACAGTTCCCAGATATTAAACACTAATCCCAGTGCTGCCATGAGGGTATTTTGTATTTGTGATTAAAGTCTTTAATCAGTTAGTTTTAAGTAAAAGGAATTATCGTATATAACGGGGGTAGGCATGACTCAGTCAATTAAAAGGCCTTAAGGGCACAGTTGCTTCTCTGAGCAAGAAGAAATTCCACTTGTGGGTAGCAGGTTCAGCCGTGCCTGAGCTCCAGCTTGCCCTTCCTGTATTAGTTGTTTGGACTTGCCTAGCTAGTCCCCACAGTAAGCCAATATTTGCAATACGTCTCTTAATATATTCTTTCTACTGGTTCTGCTTCCCTGTTTGAACTCCTATATCCTCTTCTTAAATGTCTGAAACCACTTTCCAGACTTTTAAGAGTAAAAGTTCCAGCCGCAGGGTGGTGCAATGGTGGCTCAGTAGCAGAATTCTCACCTGCCATGCCTAAGACCAGGTTCAATTCCTGGAGCCTGCTCATGCAAAAAAAAAAAAAAAAAGAAAGAAAAGAAAAGAGAAAAAAGTTCTAGCCACATACGAGAATTACCCCCTATAATCCCATATATCTGAGCTTTCTTTCATGTTGTAGCAGCAGCTGTCCTATAAGTTATCCTCTTCTGCCATCTTCTGGTGATATTTGGAAGTTGACAATGACAGTGGCTAAAGGAACTCCTCCCCAATTCTGAAGCAATTCTACTGAGGTCGCTATTTCATCATTGGAGAATTATGCCAAGAGTGCTACCAATTAAATTGCATTTCTTTATATTTCCAGCAAGTGGGGGTGTTTAGTACCCAAACTCGTTGTGTATTGCTTTCGTAGCAGAAAACAACAGCCTTTAGAATGAGTATCTGAGGGAGGAGTCAGATTATGTGCTTATTTCTTTATATTAAAAGCTCAGAACTAGAAAAGCAATACAATTTTTGTAGAAAAACTTAACATATTTCTCTCTTGCTTTAGGCTCAAAGTCCATCCTTTCTCTCTACCTGCCCCCCATTCCACTGTTCACTGTCAGACACCGAACGCTGTCAAAACGATATCTAAACAGTATCTTAAGAGTAGGAGCAAATACAAATAGGATTGTAGTGGCACAAAGATTTTCTTTTTAATTTGCCTTTTATTTTTGAGACTCAATATATCATAGTCATTCTTGAATAAAGATCTGCTCATTCCTTAGTGTGTAAACACAGTGTTCTGTGGTATCAATTAACCATGACTTAGTCTTATTGATTAAAGTTCAGATGCGTCTAGCTTCTTGGCAATTAAACGTGATGCAATGAACAAATTTTAAGTGCGGCCTTCACTCCCTGTGCCAGTATTTTGCAGGGTACATTATTATGGCACCAACTCCTTTTCAATACTGATGCTGAGGTGTCAGAGGTAAAGCATCCAAGACCAGAGAAACGAATGTGGGTTCAAGCCTGGGACAGCGACTTCAGCCTGTTTTCTCTTATATCACTGGCTGTCTATGCTTCCACTTGTACAGTCACCAAAGAAAGGTGTGGCATCATGGATGTGTGCAGTATGGATCACTCTTCAAGAAAGAAATGTACATTCATTTCTTTGCTGGAGCTGCTGACAGCCTCCAGCTCTTGGCTCCCTGAATATCTATCTTTCCAGCTGAGGCCATAGTCTTCCTGGGCAGTTTCTAGCCAATGACTGATCATGGCAGGTATAAATTAGGAACTAATTCTGCCCAAATCCAGGACCCTATCCTGATAGGTGACTTTTAACCTGGAGCTCCCTGTTGGGGTGAGAGAGACCTGTCTGCCTTGTGTGGCACTTGGAGGATTCTCTTTGCCTAATCCTGCTTCCTCCGCGTTTTCCTTTCGCATGTATAAGGTCCACATAGCCATCTAAGGCTTTCCTTGCTCAAATCTGAGCCCACCCTTCATTTTCACAGGTGTTACTCACAATAAACATCTTGCATTTCAAGCTCCATCTCAGCATCTGCTTCTTAGAGGATCCAATTGAATTAACAAAAAAAAAGTTAGTGTTATCAACTTTTGGCCAATACTTAATAATCATGATTCAGTACTTTAAGAACCATACTAAGATGGTAAAAGAAAACCCGGGGGTGGTGGAATAGAGAACAATGACGTGTTTTGGTTCTCAGAAAGAACATAGCCAGCCGTTTCTAAGGCAAAGAATTCAAGTGTGAGGACATGATTCACTCATTAGAGGCCTCTGTGGCTCATCTTTAAAACCACTTTTCTTCTACATTAGTGTTGGTGATTTTAATATACCTCATTTCAGTGGGTTAGCCTCATTAAGCTAACAGAGGACACAGTTCAAGGGATTCTGACAAGAGCAGATATGTAATAACAAATACCACGAATGAATATGCTATAGAAATAAAGGCAAAAAATGTTAAATGCATAGTATGTACCAGGCACACAAATTCATTGAATCTTCACAACAACCCAATAAAATAAATCTTGTCTTCCCATTCAGGAATCTAGACACTTAACATCACTTCTGGGAAGCATCTAAAAGTTGACCTTTTCTCTTTTTTGTACCTCTATACCCACAAATAGGCTAGGCACCTGCCAAAGTGTCTGTCAATGGTTAATAAAATGTCATGAGAAAGGAAGATAGTGGGGATTAAACGTTTAGTTTCACTGGTTGCCAGAAAAAAGTACAAGAGACTCAGTTAAGTATAAATTTCAGGTTAACAGCAGTTTTTCAATACAAATATGTCATGCTAAAAGTTGACATTCCTATACTAAAACAATATATGTTGCCATTCTGAAATTCAGTTTTAATTGGGTGTCCTGTTTTTGTTTCTCTTAATCTGGCAATCCTATCGGAAGGATCTGCTTTGGCTGAAGGTATAAAAAGGGTTCTGTTTTAGTTCATTTCTTGAGGGCAGAGAGCATACCTAACTGTCCAAAGTGAAAGTCTGACATTGGAGTGAGGAACATGTATCTTATGTTAAGGTCCCCAGGAGCAGACTCTGAGATAATTTGTGTGCAGTGACTTTTAAGAAAATGCTCCTAGGATAAACTTTTCAATAGAGGAAGCTGGATACAAAAAGTGAAAGGCAAGCAAGAGTGCCATTTTAGGTAAAGCCCTGCGTGACGTGGCTTCGGTGTGATTCCGTAGTGGGACTCTGTTGTGTATAGTTCCACACTATACACCCTCTCTTTCTCTGGACCCCACGCAGAACAGCATTCATTGGATAATGACCAACATTGATGGTGCAAATTCCCAGGCACTATGTCAGGTCCAGAGTCTGAAGTCAGGTAAGTCTATGAAGAGGTGACAGAGTGGGTCACTGCGAGTAAAAGCATACTGAAGCTGGGGGAAGGGCATGCTGAAATAACAATCTAAGTCAATCTGTGTGGGGCACCAACAGTGTCTGCTAGAATCCAAGCACCATCTTGAAGCTGTAATAGGTTGACATAAACAAAGTGAAATTCAAATTAATGTGAAAAATGCACATATGGTCATAATTTCTGCGGAAATTTTCAGACAAGGGTTAGTAGGAAAAGATACAGCTCCCACCACTGCAGTGGGTCCTGAAGTCATAAATTATTTGATCATTTTCCTCCTTTACCACCTATTCTGGTTTCCCCTCACTGTTGGCTAGTACTTTTGCTGGTCTAAAGCGCTTGCCTTCATCTGAGAGAAATCTGACTTCATGATTGCCAGGAGGGACCATCAGCCCCATGGTTTTGTGAGCCTAGCCCTGGCACCACCTTTCCTTTCATCAGCCCTGACCTGCACAGGAGAGCCCCCAGCAAGCCTCTCAGTGACGCTAGGGTCCTCTTATCAGAGCATTCCTGATAGCCTTGGTTAGAAAACCCTCTGGTGGGAAGTGCTAGCTTTTATTAAGGAATAGGGAGCCCACTCTAAAAACTTTTGAGGGTTCCAGAAGGTCTGAAGAGTCGACACCCTCAGGACATCCAACCACAGGTCCCAGTCTCAGGTTTTCCAGTCAGGGTAGTGGCACCACAGTTTGCTAGTAATCATTATGTATTTTACTGCCAGGGCCCTGTAGTAAAAAATAAGTAGAAATAAATTAATTAAAAGGCCTATTTCACATGAAATGAAGTGGTAAAAAGATTATATCTTGGCCCTTAACTGCATGTCTTTTTTTTTTTTTTAACATTCTGCGAGACGAAATGTGAAGTATGCATAAAGCCCTTCTGTTTCATATAAAAGTACAATGAGTGTCTTGAGGAAGAGCACTCATGCAGTTTGTCATTCTGTCAAGCAGAAATGGTGTTCCATGAAGAAAGTAAATTAGTAATTTAGCTCACAACTAAATGAGTGATGGTGATTTAGACTTGGAAATTTGACAGACATTTTCTCAAATGAATAAAATGAATTTATCACTTCAGGAAAATCAACTGACGTTGTTTTTTGGCACTGTAGAAATCTGAAATTTCAAATAAAGCAGAATCTTGAAAACTTGTACCTGCTACCATGAGCATGACAACTTCCTATTAAAGATTTTTCTTTTGAGAACAACGACATTAAAGAATATGAATTAAATGTGCCTACATGTGGAAGGTCAGCATAACTCAATAAAGAAATATTTCTGAAATGACCAATGCATGGATAAAAGGTCCATTCAAGGTGAAAAAATAGACCTGTTAAAAATTGATTTAGCAGAGTATGAAATTCATTGATTTGGCTTCAAATTCCATATTGCAATTCACCTTTAATAAACTATCACTTGTAGAGTTTTGATGCAGTATTAAAGAAAAATATCCACAATTAAGGGAGAAGATGTTAAAATACTCTTCTCCTTTATAATTACACGTATATATGAAGCTGGATTTTTTCATATACTTCAACCAAAACAACATATTGCAACAGATAGAATATAGAAGCAGATGTGGGAAGTCAACTGTCTTCTATTAAGCCAGATATTAAAGAGATTTGCATATAAATGTATACATAACAATATTCTCAATTTTTTTTGCTTTTGTAAAATGTCTTTTTTTAATAAAAACATGATATATGTTAACATGCCACTGAGTTAATATTTTTATTTTTAAGTAAAAAATAAATGTTCTTAGAATTCCTCAGTTTTAACTTTAATATTGTAAATATTCATAGTTATAACCCACACAACAGAAGTTAAATGGGTTCTTAAGTTTTAAGAACATAAAGGGATTTCTAGGCCAAAGCCTTGGAGAACTGCTTTATTATTGATTCTGATATCACTTATTTTTATAATGCTGATGGTTCCATACATACTACGGAGATTATATCTTGAAGTTACTCAATGTCAGGAACCTTTAAAATTTAGCCCTGTCCTTGCCTCCACCCTATCTACTTCACATATATAACTTTTGGGTTTGGTGATTATTCCCCTAATCACATTTATGAACATATATGTGTGCAATGCACATGCATGTACATTTACACATGTGCCCATTATGTGCATATATACATGCATGCGAATATATATATGTGTAGTGCACATATATGTGTGTATATAGTCATGTGTAAATATATGGGCATGTGTATGTGTGTATATGTATAATTTTTCCAAAACTCCAATAGGATTGTACTGCATGTATTGTTTACCATGTTTTATTCCCACGGAACAGGTCATGAACAGAATTCCAAGTCAGTACATATTGTGGAAGTTCAGTATTTTTTTAAGAGTTTAATAAAATTGGATGATACTGACTGATGTAAATTTTTGGCCACCTTTCCCATGTGATGAAAATTTAGGTTCTGCCCAGTTTTAGTTTTTGTAACTGTACCAATGAACAAGCTTGTACATATATTCTTTTTTTTAACATTTTTTTAATTGCGAAATATAGCATATATAAAAAAAGCAATACATTTCCAAGTACATTTTAACAACTAGTTATAGAAGAGATTTTAAAGTTTGGTATGGGTTACAGTTCAACAGTTTTTCAGTTTTTCTTCTAGCTTCTCCAAGACACTGGAGGCCAACAGAAACATCAATAATGAGTCAGCAGTCATACTCATTTGTTAAATCCTATCTTCTCTGTTATACGCCTCCTTCTCTTTATACATAAAAGCAATAAATTTCAAAGTACATCACAACACTTAGTTGTAGAACAGATTTCAGAGTTTGGTATGGGTTACAATTTCACAGTTTTAGGCTTTTTTTCTAGCTGCTCTAAGGTACTGGAGGCTAAAAGAAATACCAGTTTAATGATTCAGCACTCATACTCATTTGTTAAACCCTACCTTCTCTGTATAACTCCACCATCACCTGTGATCTTTCTTCCACTCTTTAGGGGTATGTGGTTATATCCATTATAACTTTTTCATGTTGGAAGGGGCTGTTGATAATATGGGGTAAGCAGATGGAACTAGTTGATGTTCTGGAACGGCTGGGGCCTCTGCATTTCAGGACTTACGTTGTCCGGGGAACCACCCGGAGGCTGTAGGTTCCTGGAAAGTTACCCTAGTGCATGGAACCTTTGTAGAATCTTATATAATTCCCTAGGTGCTCTTTAGGATTGGCAAGAATGGTTTTGTTTGGGAGTTGGCAAGTTATGATAGGTAACAATGTCTACCTGAAGCATGTGTAAGGGTGACCTCCAGTGTAGCCTCTCAAATCTATTTGAACTCTCTCAGTCACTGATATCTTGTTTGTTACACTTCTTTTCCTCCTTTTTGTCTGGATGGTATTGTTGATCCCATGGTGCCAGAGCCAGGCTCATCCCTGGGGGTCATCTCTCATGCCGCCAGGAAGACTTTAATCACTGGATGTCATGACCCACATGGGGGGAGGGCAGTGATTTCACTCGCAGAGTTGGGCTTAGAGAGGGAAAGGCTACATCTGAGAAGCAAAAGAGATCCTCTGCATAGGCATACCTATCAATAGGCCAAGCTTCTCCGCTACATACATAAGCTTCACAAGAGTAAGTCTCAAGATCAGGGTGTCCCCAATGTTTGACATGGTATTCAGGGTTTCCCCAATGGTAAAAGTTTAATAATTCTATAATTTTCTACAGTTCTATAATTATCATCCCTCAAGGGGCTCCCTATGTTGGAATTGTTTAAATGAGCTATCCAGACAGGTTGAGTTAGATTATGTGCTACAGAAAATTTAGGTTCTGGACATAAAACTTTCTTCCTTTGGTCTCAAAGAGTACGTGAAGTTCTAAAATACAGGCAATATCTTCCTTACCCCTGTATTCTGAATTACCTTAATCCTGACCCAAATGGCTTCATTCTTATCTCTAAATACTAGGTTATACATACATAAAGCAGCCCCTCAAAATCCAGAAGTAGCAATTAACACTCCAGACTAAATCCGACTGCTTGTAAGAGCTTAACATCTAGGCCCCAGTTTTCTTATAAGTATTTTCTAAATGAGACCATACAACATTTGCTTTTTTGTTTCTGGCTTATTTTGCCTCACCAAATGTCCCACAAGTTCATTCACATTGTTGCATGCCTCACAACTCTGTTCCTTTTTGTAGCAGCACCGTGTTCGATCATACGTTTCCACCATCATTCACCAATCTACTTCTCAGTCAGTGCATCTTTCAGCCACCTCCATCTATTGGGCCTCATGTATAATGTCCAAGGTCAATAATCTCAATTTTTGATAATTTCATTGTTTCCAAGAGAAAGATAGCCAATAAACACACCCCACCAAATAGAAAATTCAAACCTCCCCTTAACACTTGTCTCTCTCCCCATTATGTACCCCTGGTATTGCTGTGCTATTGTCGATGTTTTCCTGTTAAACATAGCCCATAGCATGCAATATTATTTTCCCCCATACCCTGAAATTATACACTCTTTATACAAGATTCATACCTTTGCAGTAATTCATGCAAGAACTTATTTATTTTTGTAGTGTTAATTAGGGGGACACATGAGTCTATACTACCTTTTCAATTATATTTACCTTCAATATTGTAATATTACTTATAGACCCACTAGTGAACTGCCTTCACTTCTGTCTATTTCCTTACAAGTTCAACCTCATTAGCAAATTGTTCATCCTTCTCAAGCTTCTATGTATCTCTAGGTCCCCTATATTCTGTATTAGGAGTCTCTGATTTTACCTTTATCATGGTCATAAAAGTGGAATCATACAATATCTATCCTTTTGTATTTGGCTTATTTCACTTAGCATTATGTCCTCAAAGCTCATCCATCTTGTCATGTGCTTCAGGTCATTATTTCATCTTATTGCCACATAATATTCCATCATATGTATACACCACATTTTTTTAATCCACTCGTCTGTTGATGGGTGCTTGGGTTGTTTTCATCTTTGGGCAATTGTGAATAGTGCTGTTATGAACATTGGTGTTCAAATCTCTGTTTGTGTCACTGCTTTCAGCTCTTCTGGGTATATACTGGGTAGTGGTATTGCCAGATAATAGGGCAACTCGATATTTAGTTTTCCGAGGAACCATGAGATGTACATATATTATTATACACTTTATAAGTATTTCTGTAACAACAGCAACAAAACCCCCCTAGCAGTGCAATACAACCCTTTAAATTTAAGGAACTGAGATCCAGAGGGCAAAAATTTATCTGAGGCCAAATTCAAACCAGGGCTGATGTCAGTGACCATAAAATTTCCATGATACCCTGCCAGCCTTTCAGCTTATATAGTTAACAAGGAAGAAAGGGCTCTTCCTTTATTAATGTGGTTGAAAGATTTCTTAAGAATAATGTATGAAAGCCTAGGTGGTACTTGTTATGCATTTTCATTCTGTCACTCTCTTTCTAAGTATGATTCTTTAAGTCAGGGATGTTTTTGTTGGCAGAGTGAACAATTATGGTTTTATTTTTGGTAGAATAGAGGATTGACCTCCTGGGACAGGATTCAAGTGGGGGCTTCAGATTCATTTTCTTGCTATTCCTCCAAGATTGTCCATAACCATCATTTGAGTAATAGTCATTGGCATGGTGATACAAAAGAACTCTGAACAATGGGGGAGCGATACAAAAAAATCAATACAGATAGGGTTATATAAATAGCAGGGCTACAAGAGAAGTTTAATGGTCAACTCCAAATGGAGGTTCAGAGTGCATAATGCTTGAGTTGGGACTTGATGGATGAGTAGGAATTTATCAAGTAGAGCGGGAATTCTAATAATAGGGAACAACATGTACAAATTCTCAGAGTTATTAAAAGAATTGTTATTGTCAGGTAAATGCCTATTTTCTATCCTCAGATTGGCAGGAGTTAAAGTGAGAGGTATAAACAGGAACCAGAACACACATGGCTTATCTCTGTTATAAACTTGGTCTCTCTCCCTCCAATGTTGTTTCAAGTTACTATTATAGTCTAGATGAGAGATGAGGGCCTAAAATATGGAAAGAGACATGATTGATTTGAGAGACCTAAAGATTGAACAGATGCCAGCTGAAACTTATCCAGGGTCCTAGTTCTGTGGAGCCTCAAACTAATTGGGAGACAACTGGCAGCCAAGAGATGGGAAAGTTGGTAGTTATCCAATTTCTTGTCTGATTCAAGATTTCCTGAGTTACTTGAGATCCAAATTCAAGGCACTCTTTCAGGACAATAGAAGGCATTTATACACACTGCTAATATTTGTGATTCTGAATTTCTTTACAGAGCTATGGTAGAAACAGTCAAAAACTTATAAGCCACAAATAATAAGGATTTAATGGGTTAAGAATGGAGTTCAAAGCTTGAATCCTGGTTACTCCCTAATGTAAAAATCAGTATGACTTGGACCTTGGTACAATCCATTTCTGATACAAAGGCACACTCTAAATAATAATTTCTAATTTGATTGTGCTATCATAGTGATTGGGATATGCCAAACTAATCTTTCTACTTGTGTTTCAAAGGCAAATAGTATAAAGGCACATTTATACCACCTCCACTACTAAAATTCTCCATCTTCCTTCCCTGTAACTTCTCCACCAATGTGGCATTTCAACTGTCTACACCAGCAGATACCTGGCTAGACAATTTCAAATGGTCTCTAAATGAATGACATTCAGCCTCAAAAATGCCCCAAAAATGCAGACTGTAATGGACTGAATGGTGTCCTCCAAAAAAACATGCTCAAGACCTAACCCATAGTCATGTGAATGTGAACATATTTGCAAATAGGATCATTGAAGAAATTATTAGTTAATATGAGGCTGTATTGGTTTAGGGTTGGCTCTAATCCAATATAAGTGTTTCCTTATAAAGAGGGTAAATTTGGGCAGAGAAAGACAGCCATATGACTTTGTCAGAGATTGAGTTATGCTTCCACAAACCAAGGAACACCATGGATTGTTAACCACTCAATAAAAGTCAGAGAAGAGGTGTGGAATTGATTCTCCCTTTTAGGAAGAAGCATTCCCTGTTGATGACTTGATTTCAGACTTTAAGCCTGCAGAACTGTGAGATAAATCTCCGTTGTTTATGCCAACTAGTCTGTCATACTTTTTATAGCAGCTCTAGCAAACTGAGACACAGATGTGGGCAGAAAAGTGAAGTTAGTGAGAAGATATTGGGAAGCTCAGGAGATGAGCTTATGGGATGAAGCAGGTTCAGAAAATGTGTTGAAGGGTAAGTAGGAGCATGGCTAATGACTGACCATGAGAATCCCAACATCAACGCTGGGACTTCTGGGCTGGGATCTTGGTATCGCAGCTGGCAATGCCATCATCACTGACTCTGGAGCAAGCAACACGCAGAAGTAAGGACAGTGGAGAATTCTGATACTTTTATTAATGGAGGAAGCAACACTTAAGTCCAGTATTCAAGCATTTGATTAACTGAGTCCAGGTCATGTGATCATGGACCATGACAAAAGTCCTGATTGGAATGAAGGATGAAGAAATTTTGGCTACTCCCATCAAGAGGTAGAATCTAAGTCACATTGCAAAAATAGCCTCAATTCTCCACCTCTTCTGGTAGTCAAACTTTTTAGTTTGACTTTTAGAATAATGAACAAAGTCACTTGTCCACTCTCACTCAGTGTTTTATTTTCCTTGGCTGCTCAAGAAAATATCATGCAATGAGTTGGTTTAAACAACAGGAATTTGAGGCCAAGTCAAGACATCATTAAAGTTGTGTTTTCTTCCCAAAGACTGGTGTCCTGGGGCTGGCTGCTAGTGAACTTTTGTCTTGGGCTTCTCTGTCACATGACCGTGCACAGGACAGCCTCTCCTGGCTTCTCCCTTCTCTTCCAGGTTCCATTGACCTTCAGCTTCTCACTTCCTACGGCTTTCTCTCTATATCTGAGTTTCATTCTGCTTAAAAAGGACAGCAGTAACAGAATTAAGATCCATCCTGGGCCACATCTTACTTGCAGTAATCTCATCCAAAGTCCTACTTACAATGAGTTCACAGGACTGTATTCAGTTTAAGAACCTGTGTTTCTGGAGTACATTCATACAGCTCCAAACCACCACACCCAGTTTTTAAAATATTATTTTAGCTATTATAAGTTATTATAAATATATATGTATACATGTTTCCTTTTTTACACAAATGTTTGCATATTTCATATAATTCTTCACACTGATTGTTTTCATTTCATGTAACTTGGAGATTATTCCATTTCCATAAGTGCATTCATCTGTAACATCAGTTCCTAGAAGTTGAATTGCTGGGTCAAAGGATATATACATTTTAAATTTTGATAGAAACTGACAAACTGTCCTTTATAGAAAACAGCATTTATACACCTTCCCACCCAGAAATCTTCCTTGTTTTTCCACATCCCTGCCAAAATTGTAATGATCAAACTATTTATATTAATATTATAGGTTTTAAAAAATGGTATCTCAGTGAATCTTGAATTTTATTTTGAAATTTCTATCCTGCAGAAAAGCTGCAAGAACAGTAAAGATCTGCCAGATCTTTTTCACACAGATTCTACAATTATTAATTTAATAATTAGTCCCATCACACTCTCTAAATATCCCCATCATCATTAATCATCTTCTGAACTATTTAAAAACAAGTTGCTTACACGATGCCCCTTCCCTGTTACATACTACAGATTGTATTTCTTGAAAACAAGGATATTCTATTGCTTAGAAAGCCGAAATACAACAATTCAATTCAGGATATCAACACCATCCAGAATTTATGCTAGTGTCACATCAGGAGGGTACATGGCCCATCCCACCACTATTTATGTTAACCTTCATCACCTGATCAAGATGGTATGTGGTGATTTTACAAGTAGGGAAACCTACTATTCTCCCCTTTGTAATTGAGAAGTATCTTTTAGGGAGTTCTGCTATGAGGAATGGGATATTGGCATAGTCTCAAATTTCCCATTCACCAGCCTTAGCATTCACTGATGATGTCCACTTGACCCAATCATCACTGCAACAATTATCAAATGGTGTTTTTGATTTCCAACATTCTACATTAGTTGGCATTCAACTGTAAGGAAAGGTATTACCTTCTTTCTCATATGTTTATATCAATGTATACTCATGCAATTTTACTCAATGGGTTGTAATTCATTCCTGTTCTTATTTATTTTGATGCTCAAACTATCCAAGATTTGGCCAGTGGAAGCCCTTCACAGGATCTTCTTATGTTCTTTTGAAATATCTCCATCATTCATTGGGCATTTCTTTACTTCCTGGCACAAATTGTCTAGACTAATCTTGTATTTTCTTGACCTAGCTCTGGAATCAGCCATTTCTCTAAGAATCCTTGGTTTCTTTTAGTAAGTAAAATTTTCTGGAAAGGGCCAGAAGCTAAATATTTTAGATTTTGTGGGTCATCAGCTTTGTCACAATTATTTAACCCTGTCATTATAGTGGGAAACCTACCATAAATTATATGTAAATGAATGGGTATAGCTGTGTCCCAGTAAAAATGTTTTTGATAAAGCCAGGCAATGGGCTAGATTTGGTCTACAGACCACAGTTTGCCAACCCCTGTTTTTAGTGGAGGATGGTATTCAGAAACCAGGATCTGGGCATTTAGTATGCTCATTGTACTGGGTTATCATTACTTCTAAGTTTTCTCAAGGAACAGAACTAGGAGATGTATGTATATAAACATATATAAATATGCACACACATACACATAAACACCTACATACATACAGTTGTATTTATTTCTTTATATTATGAACTATGAGTTTGCAGTGTTACCTCCAACTTCAGTCTACACCTCAGAGGTTTTTTTTTTTATAGCTTTTCAATTTTCAATATTTGTAAAGCCCTTCTCTAGATCTTATTATGTATGCAATCAATCACCCTAACATGCTGGGCATCTCTGTGACCTCATGCCATCTCTCCTTCTTGACTGCTGCCACCCTCTTGTCTCTACTACCTCCTCGGCACATACCTTGCCAGTTCCAGGTAAAAGGAAAGGAAAGAGCTCAGCATAGTCTTAATTTACATTTATTTTGTGAAGTGACCATCTTTTCATATATTTAAAAATAATTGCCTTTTGTGAATTGTAGGTTCATATACTCTGACCAGTTTTTCTACAGCATAACATTCAGTTCGTGTATTTTGCTGATTTTTCCATTTGTTCATTGGTCTTTTTCTAATTAATCTATAAGAGCTCCATAATTTATTTTACATGACTGCTTAGTGATGTGTGGCATATATATGTGTTTGTATTTGTATCTATAATTTAAGTCCTCAAAATGTAAACAGAGTCTGACTCATGAGAAACAAAAGACTTGGCCAAACACATGAAAAATACAAATTGTGAACTAATGCATTTAGCTATTAATTGCACTGAAAATGTCACTCAATTCAGTAACTAACAAATACCAAAGCCCATTGAAGTTTCTTGTCTTGTAATGAGGTTTTCACTGTCAACAAATTGAAATGTGATAGTGAGTAGCAGAAGGGTTTGGAAAGGTTAAAGTTAATGTTGTAAGAGCTCCTTATATTGGGGGAGTTAGCCATTCAGAAATGTATTTATATATAATCACATTTATAAATCTTATGATTTTTGAGTTTTGTCATATACTAGGCTATTTATCTAATTATCTAACCCTTAGATTATTATCAAATAGCCTAGTTAAGTATGCTTCAGAGGCTGTGGACATTTCAGACCAGTGGGGATGGGAGAATAGAGGGGAGAAAACTAGAGAATATAGGAACTTGATTTCTCCATAGTCCCATATGTAAGAAAATAAATTCATGTATGCAAGAAAATGCCACTTCATTTTTGTGAAAGTTGGATTCTCTGGGGAAAAAATGCTGAGATGGAGTTTGGGGTATAAGCTATTGATTAGGGTTCAACACTTGTGAAAGGAATGGAGGAGGAAGTAAGATTAGGCAGAGGAAAATGTTGAAACTTTATCCTTGAACACCCCATAGCTTCAGCCAACTCAGTAGAGCCAAGCTTTCTCACATATGTCCTGCTCTGAGTTGGAAGACCCACACTCCAGAAATGAAGCTTCTGTTGTTACCAAAGAGGATGACACTGGTAAAGTTTCTTCCTCAACTTGTCCAATAGCTGGCACATTCGTGATGAGCTTGAGCTCTTCAGGGAAATGGTACTCAGAATAGCAAAGGGACCAGCCATCCTTATCACTGTGCTCCAAGAAATATGGCAACATCACAGAAAGTGTCTTCATTTGAATACTTGTGCTAAAATTTATCCAACACAAAGGTAATCAAAGGGGTCTTTGGCGTTCAGCTCAGCAGCTAGTGTTTGCTCATATTCATCCTCCTCCTCAGGAGGGCAGTCACCTTTTTCTCCTCTTTTCACTCAGTCTGGGCCTTCTGCTTCTCCATTTGTGGACCTTTGGGACTTTATAATGCCACCTCACTGAGCCACCAGGTACAGGCTGCTTCAGGAAAGGTAGAACCTTAGGTGAGGTGGTTCTCTTTTTGCTGACAGCATTCCCAGAAACTGGGACAAGAAATCCTTCCTTGAAAGGTGCATGTTAGATATGATAAAATATTATAGTAGATTTGGGTAAATTTTTAAATAATTCTCTTATACTATGAATTATTGCATACTATCTGAAACTTAGGATCCGAAGATATTCAGGTAACATGACATCCCCCTGTATAAGTCAGGGTTCTCTAGAGAAACAGAACAAATAGGATATATCTGTAAATATGAGATTTATAAAAGTGTCTCACACAACCATGGGGATGTAAGAGTTCAGTACCTGTAGGGCAAGCTGCAGGCTGGCAGCTCCAGTGAAGGTCCCCAATGAACTCCTAAGAGAGGCTGGCTGGCTGAAATGGAAAGAGAGATTATCACTTCTGAATTCTCCTTAAAAGCCTTCAGGTGATTAGATAAAGCATCACTCATTGCAAAAGATACTCCCCGTAGCTAACTGTAGTTGTAATCAGCCATGGATGCAACCAATGTGCTCATGATTTAGGTCCATGAAATGTCCTGATAGCAACATATAGGCCAGTGCTTGTTTGACCAGACAGCTGGGGACAATCACCTGACCAAGCAGACACATGGACCTGACCATCACACTCCCATCATCTAAATACATTATCTGAACAAGTTTTATGAAGCTAGGACCCAAATAGATTTGGATAATGTGCTGGTTTGAAAGGATGTATGTCCCCTAGAAAAGCCATGTTTTAATCTAAATCCCATTTCGTAAAGGCAGAATAATCTCTATTCAATACTGTATGTTTGAAACTGTAATCAGATCATCTCCCTGGAGATGTGATTAAATCAAGAGTGGTTGTTAAGCTGGATTAGGTGATGACATATCTCCACCCATTTGGGTGAGTCTTGATAAATTTCTGGAGTCCTATAAAAGAGGAAACATTTTGGAGAATGAAGGAGATTTGGAGAGAGCAGAGAATGCTGCAGCACTACGAAGCAGAGACTCCACAAGCCAGGGACCTTTGGAGATGAAGAAGGAAAACGCCTCCCTGGGAGCTTCATGAAAGAGGAAGCCAGGAGAGAAAGCTAGCAGATGACACCGTGTTCACCATGTGCCTTTCCAGATGAGAGAGAAACTTGGACTGCGTTCACCATGTGCCCTTTCACTTGAGAGAGAAACCCTGAACTTCATCAGCCTTCTTGAATCAAGGTATCTTTCCTTGGGTGCCTTGGATTGGACATTTCTATAAGCTTATTTTAATTGGGATGTTTTCTAGGCCTTAGAACTGTAAACTAGCAACTTATTAAACTCCCCTTTTTAAAAGCCTTTCTGTTTCTGTTATATTACATTCTGGCAGCTAGCAAACTAGAACAGATAGCATGTGCCCTGTGGTCACTCAAACCTTCCCTCAAGAACTTGTTATTCAGCTGTGGTGAATCCAGTTAACTGACAGTTTCTGGTCTTTGGGATCTACTACAGTGTTTGAGCTGAGGGCATGCCCTTATTGGGCAGCCTATTTAGTGACTAAACACAGTAGAGGTACTAGGAATTGGCTATTTCTTCCTAATTCAGAACTCCTCTATGGGGTAATTGTTGCTCTTCAGATCGCTAGTGGGTGATGAAAATTCATCATATCTGTATTGTGGTCTTATGTGGTCACCATCCAATTCTGCTTTTTCCTTTCATAGGGGTCAGATATGCATTATGGTTTGGAAAAAATAGAAAACACCTTTGTACCCTGTAATAGGGTTCTCCAGAAGAACAGAACCAATAGCAATTGGCTCACACAATTGTGGGGGTTGGCAAGTCTGAAACCTGTAGGACAGGATGGCAGGCTGGAAAATTAGGTCGAGTTGATTTGCAATCTTGAGCCTGAAATTTGTAGGGTAGTTAGCAGGCTGGTAACTCAGGCATGATTTCTATGCTGCAGTCTTGAAGTAGAATTTCCTCTTCTTTGAGAAACCTCAGATTTTACTCTTACGGTCTTCAATTGATTGGATGAGGCACACCCTCATTGTTGAGGGTGATCTCCTTTACTTAAAGTCAACATTTGGTAGATGTCAATCATATCTATAAAATACCTTCACAGTAAAATATAGACTGGTGACCAAACAACAGCGCACCATAGCCTCGCCAAGTTGACACATATAATTAACCATCACAATGTCTATGCAAAAAATGTAGAGGGTGTTGGTGAGACTGGAAGAGTTGTCAGACTGGAATGCATGTCTGATCTCCAGCAGCAGGAAGGAAATTTGGATAGAAGCATCTTAGATTGAAGTGCAATTCTAAGAAAAGTTTGGCAAGGCTGTTGATGAGTCCTTCAGTCAAAGTCATTCATCAAAGTATTTCCAACTTCCTGGAAACAGGTCTGCCTGTTTAACATCTCTGTCACACTCAGGTATTGATTGGGATTAGTCCATGGGCTTTGTGTCCTCAGTACAAACGTTGTGAAGCATTTTAGAGCAGAGTAGCTGGGGCTATTGGTCGAACATGTTGCTTACCATCAGATATCTGAAAGGTGCATTCTCATGGCCACCCTCAGTCAGCAAAGGAAATGGGTTTTCCCCTGTTACCTTATGTCCAGGTAAACTGGTTGTACATCCTTTGGGGGAAGTATTGGAGAAATTGCTACAGTGTATACTAGCTGTAACATTTTAGAGTCTTCTTCAAAAGGGCTTGGAATTTCCCCTTTTTGCTGGACTTTGGGACTAAGAGCTTTCTAAGACCTGGACACCATGTAAAGGATCATTATTTTCCCTTTCAATTTCTATTTTCCACATTAGCCTTTATATCACCAGTCTTGGTTTTGTTTTTTGTTTGTTTGTTTGGTTATTTGGGTCAAGCAATATCCTATCTGAGTACTTTCTTCTCTTTCTCCTAGATCAGTAGTTTTCAAACTTTAGTGTGCAAGAAAACCAAAACTGACATGGATGATCCTTTAAGACTCTTGTTGAGTGAAATAAGCTAGAACAAAAGAACAAATATCTCACTGATATGAAATAATTAGAATAAGAAGACTTATAGAGTCAGAATTTAGAGTATCAGTTACCAGGGAATGGGGTGGAAAAATGGGGGAAATTAATGATTAAGTCACATAGAGTTTCTAGTTGGGTTCATTGAAAGTTTTGGAAATGGATGGTTGTGATGGTAGGACAACATTGTGAACATAATAGCACTGAATTATATATGTGACTGTGGTTAAAAGAGGAAATTTTAGGGTTTATATATTTTATTAGAATGAACATTAAACAAATAAGAGCATAGAGCACTAACAGTAAACCCTACTGTAAATGATGGACTATAGTTAGTATTATAAAATGTTCTTTCATGAATTTTAATAACTGTGCCATGAAAATGCAAGATGTTAATAATAGGGTGGTAAATGGGAACTCTGTAGTTTTCTGTAAAACTATAATTTATCTTAAAAATAAACCAAAACAAAACAAAGCTGGAATTTCTAATTCAATAGACATAGGGTAGGAACTGAGAATTTGCATTTCTAGCATTTGCTGATGCTGTTGGCTTGAGAACCACTCCCTAGACCACTAAGGATTATTAGCCTTGCCATGGATATTAATTGGTTGGGGTCCTCTAGCTGTTATTATGACATAATTGCCCATTGTGATCATTAGGTCCATCTTGCTCTGCCAAGTAATTGCTACCACTTGGCCTCTGCTTTTCTAGAATTCCATCATCTGCATTGATGTTAAAGAGTTCAGTTCCATAGCAGCCTCCCCTACTCTCTTTCCTACTGATCCTCTCAACTATATTGGTTTGCCTATTACTGGTGCATTTCCTCTTAGTTTAGTGAAGGAAGTACCAAGGTACATAGTTGACTAGTGGTTTCTCTAGTCTTCTGTAATAAATTGATTCTGGTATGCCTATTTTTCAAAACCTTTTGATCCTTTCCACAGTAAGACATTTCCAGTGCTTACCCCTCATTTACTAATGTCTACATCTTCCAATTTCAAGGAGTTATCTAGACAAATGATTAGAATTGGTCCCAAATGTCTTTCCAGGATATTAAACTTAAAGTCATAGAAGAGTTTCTCCATGTCAACAAACTCTTCTTATCCATCCCTATATTTTTCCCTTAACTATTCCATTCTAACACCCTCAAGATCCATTTCAGGCATTTCTATGTACATTCTCCCAATTTCTACTGGTGCATATAGCCAAGTCCTGCACTTTCATGAATAATCCCTTCCTTCTGAAAGTGAGACCAATACTTCTCCAATCATAAGAATGAGGAGAGATGGAGGGAAACCTTGAGAATGGTGAGTATTATTTTGAAGCATCTGACTTAGGTGAAGCTTCTCCTGTTCTCTAGGCGAGGGGAAGTGCCTTAATTTCCAGGATTGCTACAAAAAATACTAAATGATGAATTGCCTTAAACAACCGAAGTTTATTGTATTAAGTTGTTTTGGAGGCTCGTCATCAAGGTATTGGCAAGGTTTGCTTTCTTCTGGTGTCTATAGCTTCCTACAAATCCTCCATTATGAAGCCATCTCTCTCTCTCTCTCTCTGTCCTTGCATCTGTTCCTCTGAATTTTCCCTACCTTATAAGGACTCCAGTTGTATGGATTAAGGCCCATTCTGATTCAATTTGTCCATATCTAAAAAGGATCTTGGAAGACCCTATTCACAAATGAGTCTGCACCTTAACTAATAATGTCTTTGAAGGTCCTGTTTACAAATGGGTTCACACCCATAGGACCAGGATTAGTTCTTGAGGACATGATTCAGTTCCCAGCAGGAGGTTTCCATCCTCTAAGCTCAGAGGCTCAGAGGATCAGGGAATTCTTGATGTTCAAGATTCTCAACCCATCTACAGATATCCTGATTCCAGATCTCAGGATCCTTCTTCTTTTCTATAAGGGCCCCTGCCTTATTGTAGGGGAATTATTCAATTTTTACATTCAGACCCTGGGTTTACCTTTAATCAATCTTCCCTTGGGATACAAGAGATGAAGTTCTTGAGAAACAATTCTGGCTGGTAGTTGTTTTGTCTTAAGTCTGCCATTTTCTTCCCTGAATGTGTCAATGGCATTTAACCACAATCAATCAAATCTATAGTCTTCAAAATTACTACTATCACATCACTCAAGTGTTCCCTTCCACCTGCATCTCACTGCAATTTGCCACAGTGAATCTTTGTAAATGCAATGTCACCACTCCACTTTCCTTAAGCCTTGGTTTCTTAAACCATCTGACCAGTGAGAAATCCAACTCCAGAACCTCATCCTATTTTCTAGGGCCACATCTATTTCTCCCAAAATTAGATCCTTGGATGGAATCTCAATGTATGCAATTTATTTTCATGGTACAGGAATAAAGGTGGGATATAGGGAAATGATATATAGAACAGAAGGATGCTAATAAAATTACATTTTTAAGCCAGGTACCACAATAAGCAACTAGAGCTTAATTCCACTGGAGAATTCTGAGAAATGAGGCAAAATATATCTCAGAATTATCACACCCGACTGCAACTGAGTGGTATTTAGTGCATCAACTCTTGAGAGTCATTTGTTGGTTGGAGTATTAGTTGCCCAGAACTTCTAACCTTCCATGAGTGGCAGAATGAACTTCCATAATTTGGGGGTTGAGGGAGCCATCAGACACAAGAATGAAGATGATGAGAATTGTAAGTCAGATGGGCACACTGAAAGCTCCAGGTGGATCATTGACATCTGCTTCCCTCTTCCTTGAAATACTTTCTTCAAATGTTTCTTCAAACCTTGATTCAAGTATTTCTTCACAATTTAGTTTTATTTCTACCTCATTGGTTGTGCCTTCTCAGTTTCTTTTTCTTACTTCTCCTATTATCCCCAATCTTTTAAGGCTGAGTACTCAAAGATTCAGTCTTTAGTCCTCTTCTTTATCTATACTATCTTCCTTGTGAATTCATACAATTTTGATACTTTAAATATCATTGATATGTTGACAACTCCCCAATACTTATCTCCACCTCAGTCTTGACTCCTGAGCTCCAGATTCATTTATCCACATGCCTATTAATATCTACACTTGGAGACGTAATTGAAATTTTAAAATTAAGTTCTCCAAAACTGAGCTACCAAGCTTCTCTCCCCAAACCTCTGGAATTATAGTGTCCCCTTCTTAGTTGATGCCAATTCATCTTTTCAGGTTCTCAAGCCAAAAACCTTGGAGTCATACTTCACTTTCTCTCACAGGTCACATCCACTTCAAGGAGAAAATTCTGTTGACTCTAATTTTTATATCATTTAAGGTCCAGTAAAAAAAAAAAACTTAGGTATTTAAAACAGAAGTCATTTATTACAGGAAATTGGCTGCACTGTTTTGGGCTAGAGCTAATCTCTAAATTACTCTTCACTTCCTTTCAGCTTCTTAGCTCTTTTACCACAGGATGGCCATCTAATAATTCACCATTCATTATGAAGTACATAACCTCTCCTTACCCTTTTAGCTTTTAAATCCAATGATCTAGTGTGCTGTCCGTAGAGGGATTCCTGTCTGTGAGACTATCCTCAAGATGCCCACTATACTTCACTGCTTGTCCAACCAGAGTGTCCCTTGGAGAAAGATCAAGAGTTATTTGGTCCTACCAAAGGAAAAGTTTTTTATTTGGTGTTAAATTTATATTTTTGCAGCACAGACCAAAGAGGGGAAGAGAAAGGAAACAAAATAATGTTTCAGTGGCTGACAGATTTCAAATAGATTCAAGAGATCATTCTTGAAGTTATTCTTATGCATTACATAAATATCCTTTTTTATTTTCTAGTGTATGAGAATGGTTAGAAGGAAATACCTAAAACTGTTCAACTGTACTTGTGTAGGCTTGATTCTTGAAGATGATTGTATAACTATATAGCTTTTACACTGTGATCATAGGATCATGAAGGCTTTGTGGCTGACACTCCCTTTACTTAGTGTGTGGACAGATGAACAAAATAAAATAAGGACAAAAACAGAAATAAATAGCAGGGGGGAGATAAGTGGTATGGAAAATTTGGGGTGTTCTTTTTATTTTTATTTGTTATTCCTATTTCCTTTGGAGTAACGAAAACGTTCAAAAATTGATTATGATGATGAATACATAACTATATGATAATGTAGTGAAGCACTGATTGTACACTTTGGATTATTATAATGTAAATGAATATATTTCAATAAAATTACAGTAAAAAAAGAACCACCCACCCCCAAAACCCATCTTTTAACAAATGAGTTATTTAGTCCTAGATCATGGGAATGAGATGACAATCCCAAAACTGACTTCACTTTGGGGAAATCCCAATCCCATGCCTATATATTTTGAAGGCAAATTAGCCTAGTTGTGGAATTCATTAGATGGGAGGGTTGCTTTTAATCACCATCCAGCATCTCTTTATGTTTTGCGGATTGTTTAGAACTTGATCAGGCAATAAAAATATGTTAAAGAAAATCACATCCCAGGTTATTGCTTTATATTATATAACTTGATACATTAAAGTGGTTCCAGATGAATTAATTTAAGTTGGGCTGCATTCTTTTTTTTTTTTTTGGATGAATTCTGTGAATCAAATGTGTGTTGTGATTATTGTTTATTTGATCTGCAAATCCTGAGGGTAAGTTAAAAAACATTTTAATTTTCTGGGAAATATATGCCAGGTATGAAATAAAGAAGACTGCAATAAAACGCAAAGAATATCTAAAATGATGGTGTTACCACAATTGGCCAGTTCATAAATAATATTTGTATGATTTACAGGCCAATGGCCTCTGGCTGGTTGCCAATAACTATATTGATTATTCTTGTTAAGGAAATGTCTCGTTTTGAGATATTAAAGTTGGGCCTTACTGTAGACAATCCATAAATTTCATCTTAAATTCATAGGATTTAGTAAAAATTCCATTAATCAAATTGTATAGACATGGAATATCCTTGGAAGGATACCTCTGGGGAGGGGTCATTGTAGGCTGGACTGTGAAAATTAATGCTGTTTATTCTTGGGTTAGAATTTGTTTGCTGTGTCAATGTATTAATTTAAGAAATATTATAAAAATCAAAGCTATGAATCATAGTTGTTACATTTATCACTTCTAAATCACATAGTACTTTGGTAATTGTAGGAAGTATCAACTTCTTTTTATACACTAGGAGTTCTATTTTGTTAAAACCCTGACTCATCCCTAGCAGTCCTTTTCTAAAATAATAACTTGACTGTAGCTGATGTGGAATGACCCAGATTTGAGGAAATATACCAATGTACCACTAACTCTACAAGACCACACCATAATAATCCTATAAGACCTCAATCTGGGTCTTGGGAATAATGGAAAGAAATGTCCACATTAAGTCTTGGGTAAGAAATAAGGCATGTTCTTGATCTAGGGAGAGTGAGAAGGCTTGGAGGAATTTTGCTAGTGGGTGTGAGCTCCACATGGATACAGAACCCAAACTCATTTTCTTGATGGCAGCAATGGCATTGTAGAACCACACCTTCCTAAGTAGCTGAGATCCAGGGCAGCAGTCTCCAAGGTGGAAGCTTCGAACTTGAGAGGGCAAGTCTATTTCTGACCCTGTTACTGAGTGGCAAGACTGACATTTTGGATGTGTTGCTATTAATCTTGCCTCCCTTAATCTGAGAGTGGGATGTCAATGGAAGTTATAGGGAGGCCTGTGTCTAGCAGTGTGTTGAGCTTAAAATGGCCAAGTGGAGGTTGGAGTAGAAAAATTGGGACTAGTCATTCCAGCGTACATGTGAGGTGATACTTTTGCAAATAGCCAGATGTGTCCCCTATCCTATTTGACAAAGAAGCCTGTGGGGATTAGGCAAATAACTTGGTCTTTAAGGCAGTGTAGATTAATAGTTGCAGCTAGAGACATTTCTGGATTACCTTGCATTAACCCAAGCTCAGTAACTTCATCAGTTGGCAGGGAAAGCTTCATTCAAAAACTCTCTGACCACTTAGTTCAGTGATATCCCATGGACTGAAATCTCATTTTGGCCAGCCCAGAGCAAGATTTTTAGCCTCATCATTCCTCCCCCATCTAGGAATCAGCTCTGTCATTGCTGGATGAGTCATGCCTTCCCATAGGATCCTGGATCTTTGACCTTTAAATAAGGTTTTAAGTTCCTGTCAGGCAAAGTACCAGAAGAGACAGTTACTATGCTCTTATCAGCTGAGGAAAAATCATTCCTGTTACTCAAGGGATGCAAAGCCTTTCCTAGCAGGCAACTTTGTCAGAAAATTTTCTTGAGGGGCTTTTCAAGAGCTGAGGAATGTAGTGGGCCATGTATTCAATGTTCCTAGAACAAAGAGGAAATTTATTTCATTAGCTGTTTTTTTTTCATAGTATCCCTTGGTGAAAGCTAAAGGCATAACACTGAAATATAACACAGAAAACATGATTGTGTGTGAGGCCAAGAAAATATTGTCCGAGTACATGAGGGTCCTGTTCAATCTGAGGGTGGAATGTGGAATAACAAAAATTGGATGTCCTGCATGAATGCCAATCAAGTATTCATAAACATCACTTCTCTGAATTAGTCTTTTGGAAAGAGATGGCAGATGATGTGAAATTAATCTCTAGTAAGGATGTAGAGAAGAACTGTTTTGCTTGTTCAAAGTTGATTCAATATTTTTTAAAAAATCAAATGAGTATGGGATAAAATTAATAACCAACATTATGGTAATTAAGGAGATTTACCAAGTCCTCCGATTCAAATGAATTTCTGTCTCTTTTTTGTTTGGGGTAGCCTTTGAAGTCTAAGCATAGAAAGCTAGTTTTTAAAGTTCAGAGTCTGCTGAATACTGTCATAAACTGGAGCCAAGTGCCTAAGCATTTCAACTTTTTATACTATAGACATTTTACACTCCCTTGTCTACTCACTCAACAGGATTAGAAACCTGCATCCTGTCTTCAGAGACTACACTTGCTCTTAGGCGAAAGGCTGAGAGGTTTGACTTTGGCTAAACCTGTTCCCTGGTATCCAGATACTTCTGGCCGGAAGAATAGAGATCTTTCCTTTTCATGATACTGAGGGAATTCTTAAAGCAGAACTGGTCATTCTATAGACCCTAGAAAATGTCATAGGCAAGAGCTAAATCCACCCATGAGGACTGCATGTGCTATTAGGGCCTGGCAGTGAGGAACTATGGATGAAAATATCTATAGTGACAGCTGTCCTGGAACTTAGACTAGAATGGATAGTTAGCATATTTTGTCTCAGCTCCTCAGCTTTGGTAGAAATGTTGACTGTCATTTGACCAGTTTCTCTTTTGAGAAAGTAGGTTCTTTATGCCTGCTGGACTTCATCTACCAAACAGATTAGCAGCTTGACAAGATACTGTTTCATATTTATATAAAGTCACCCATCAGAAATCTAACCCTAAAAGCACAGAAACCCAACCTAAACCTGGTTGGGAGGAAAGATTGCTGCCTAGAACTTCATAGGAGACAAGTATACATCCAAAATTAAGACAAGCACCATTTCAGATTCCTTTCAGATAATTTATTTGACCAGCTAGGTTGAAGACAATATGATGATATCCAGAACACCAGAGTCGATGATCCTCTATGAAAGAGATACTTTCAGACTCCGAGGGAGGTGTGTCTTTAGATTGATCCACAAGGCAGTACTGCCAGCTACATTTCTAGGTTCTTATGTGACTTATAAGATGTGGGTGGTCATGAGCATCTCTCCAATGCTAGCTGGAAGTGTTTAGGTGGGGAGCCCACATACACAAGTGTTAACTAGGACCACCAGGTCCAGCCAGGACTGAGTTCACTGCTTTGGCCAGGAGATGGCAGCCTCTTGTTACATAGCAAATTTCACTGATCTTGAGGAAACTTGGCTTGAATGGAACCTCAATTGGGCAGCTTCTGAGATGGCTTTCCAGGGAGAAAAAACCAGCAGTGACTGACCTGAGCAGTCTTAAAGAGACATCTGAGTTCCACAGCTGTGGGGTAAATATAGTTCTTGGTATAATTGCTAAGCTAAGAAGTAAGTTGACCTAAATCATAGGCTGATGAACAGAAAGAGGGCCCCAAGTGTGTGTTGGGGAGAGCATGGGGTGGAGATGCTGAGCACCTAAGGAAGAGCAAAGTTGGGCCAGGGAAGAAGAGTTGGACAGGTACAGGTCTTAGAAGAGAAATCATCCAAGAGAGGCAAGAGAAGGACAGATTCTGTCAATGGGAGAATTGTGAGGTCACATTTCAAAGCACCAGTGCTTACTGCACTGCTGATCTTCCTTCCTTATTTACTAAATAGATTATGCTTCAAGCATATACTGAACTAGCATAACAGGCAGTAGGTAAGCTAGAGATAGATGGTTCTTGGATCTCTCAGCTTTCTGATTGCAGCACCTGACCTCTTTTAGTTGCTTTGGGAGGGGTATTCTTGACAGCGTAGAATGTCTCAGTAATTGTACTTCTGTGGGTCCTTTCTTTTAGGAGGCTGCTATCTTGCAAAAGGCATGATAGTTCCTGGTTTATATGCTCTATTTTAATTGAAATAGAATGAAAATGGAAGACCTTTTAATAGGGTAAGAGATAGTATATGCCACAGAAAGAAAATAACCCACAACAACTTGGGTTCTGAAACAAACTCAGAGAACTCCTGTGGTTTGCCTAGAAGCTAAAATATCAAAGAAATAACTTACTAGAAAAGTGGCTTATGCTTATTGAAACAGGTTATTATATAATTTCATTTGGTAATCAGTGCTTTAATGGCACACACTGTATCACTGGAAACCTCTTCTACAGCATATAAGTAAGTTACCCAAGGTAACTCAGCTCTGAAAATTGGACCAGCTCTGGATCTTACAACTCCTGATTTTGTCCAGTGAACTTTATTCATATACCAATATACAATCTAGATTACATGAGCAGAAATTGCACCTATATAATTTTATTAGGTCTCATGGATTCATATATTAGGCTGTAAGTGATTTGAACATCAGTAAATCTTCTCTAGAATACTCCTTTGTGAGAAGGTACCCATTGTGATCAGGGAACCAAGGTGAATATACTTGCCTTGTCATGTCCATACGGAACCTTGTTCTGAGGAATAGAGCTGAAGAAGTCAGTGTTCCATCTCCCTCTACTAGCTTGGTGGTACTGCCTTGGGAATACTTTCAGACACTAAGTTGCAGGACAGGAATCATTCCCGAAGTCTATCCAAAATATTCCAAAACTCGTTGTTGGCATTTTTTTCTCCTAATGTCAAGATGCAAATTTAATGTTGACCTTCTTAGACATTTGTGTTTCAGAACCATATGGATGACTGACAAATGAAAAAACCCTGGGTGAAGAAACAGCACAAGACAGGGAACCAGATCATGGGACAAAATGATTGGAATCCAAGACCATAAAGAACTTAAATATTCATCATGGAACTAGAGACTACAGGGGTGTTTGGGGAATTTTGGTGGCAACCATGGAAAGCCTTATGGTGGGGCCAGAACTGGGTAAACTATGTCTTCACAAGTCTATAATTCAGTGTTTTGTTTTTTTTTTTTTACATGGGCAGGCACCAGGAATCGAACCTGGGTCCTCGGGCACAGCAGGCAAGCATTCTTACCTGCTGAGCCACCGTGGCCCGCCCTATAATTCAGTGTTTTGTTTTCATAATACCCTGTTCTCAGGTATCTCCTAACTTAGCAAACTTCCAAACATTCTCTGAATTTCTTAAGATGTTGAAGTAGCTACATCCAGATCACTAGTGCTTTGTTTAAAAAGAATCCAAAGGAATGACTTTTTGAAAACTTAAATTTGGGATCAAATGGGTCATAGCAGTCTTCAGCTGTCCATGTTCCATCTTCTCAGCCCACTTATGACATCAGCCCTATCTACAGTGGCCATTCATGTCCCACTTCATGCTTGAAGTGTGCTTCTAAGGCTCACACTTTTGATGTGTTTGGCTTTCTCTGATCCAGGCCCCTTTTCTATGTGCAGTCTAAAAAAGCCAAGAAGTGTAAAGATCTTTCCATAGAGGTGGAAAGCTTGAGCAGGAGAACTTCCATGCACCTCACATAGGCTTTTCTTTCTTCCCTTTCTCACTCTTCCTTTTTCCTTACTCCTGTACAGATAGTTTATTTAGGAGGTAATCTCAAATCATATGGTAATCCTATACTTCACTTTCTGAGGAACCACCAAACTGTCTTCCACAGCAGCTGCACCATTTTACTTTTACACCAAAAGTGAACAAGTGTTCCTATTTCTTCTCATCCTCTCCAAAATTTATTTTCTGTTTGTTGTTTTCTTAAATAGTAGCCATTGTAGAAGGTATGAAATGCTACCTCAATGTGGTTTTGAGTTCCATTTTCCTAATGGCTAATGATGTTGAGCATCTTTTCATGTGCTTTTTGGACATTTATATATCATCTTTGGAGAAATGTCTACTAAAGTCTTTTTCCTATTTTAAAATTGGAATATTTGTTTTTCTGTTCTTGAGTGTAGGATTTCTTTATATATTCTAGATATTAAAAACCTTTATCAGATATGTGGGTTCCAAGTATTTTCCCCAATCCTGTGGATTGCTTTTTTATGTTCATGATGAAGTCCTATGCACAAAACTTTTAATTTTGAAGGAGTCCTATTATCTTTTTTTCCTTTACTCACGAAGTCTAAAAAACCATTGCCTAACACAAGATCCTGTAAATGCTTCCATATGTTTTCTCCTAGAAACTTTATAGTTTTGTTTCTTATATTTAGGTCTTTATCCATTTTGAGTTAACATTTATATATTGTGTGGGGTAGGAATCCACCTTTGTTCTTGTGCATATGGATATACAGTTTTCAAAGCACCATTTGCTGAGGAGACTAGTAATTTGTCCATTTCATCTAGGTTACCTAATTTGTTGGTATACTAGTGTTCATAGTATCATCTTATAATCCTTTTTATTTCTGTAGTGTTGGTACAGAAAAAAAGTGTTTTTTTTGTTTGTTTGTTTCTGATCTTAGCAATTTGTGTCCTCTTTTTTTCTTTGTCAGTCTAGCTAAAGGTTTGCAAATTTATTATACATATATGTAAAATCATGTCTTCATATTGAATTAACTCCTTTACAAGGATATAGTGAAATCTTTTGTTCCTCATAATGTTTTTTTTTTTACTTAAAATCTATTTTATATGATGATAGTATGACTACATACTCTCTTTTAGTTACTATTTGTATAGTATTTTTCCCATCCTTTCACTTTCATCTCTCTTTTAGTTACTATTTGTATAGTATTTTTCCCATCCTTTCACTTTCAACCTCCTTGCATCTTCGAATTCAAGGTGAGTTTTTTTGTGAACAACATATAGTTAGCTCATACATTTTCACCCATTCTCCCAATCTTTGCCTTTTTATTGGATAATTTAATCCATTTACATTTAAAGTAGCTATTGATAATGCAGAACTCTCTTTTGCCACTTTACTATTTGGTCTTTGCAAGCCTTATACTCTTTATTCTCCACTTCCGTTAATCCCTATTTATTTAACTTTTATTATGTATGATTGGAGTACATTCTCATTTCCTTCTGTAAATATTTTCCTGATATTTTATTTGTGATTACCAATGGACTTGAATTTAACATCCTGAATCTATAACTATCACCTCTGATTTGCTAGCAAGTTAATCCTAATGGCATACACAAACACTGCTCCTATATCCTTCTGCTCTCCCCCCAACACCTTTTTGTTGTCTTTTTTCACTCTTTTTTTTATGCCTCTCAATCTGAATAATTTCCATTGTATTGTCTTCTAGTTCACTGATTCTTTTTCTGCCAGCTCCAGTCTTCTTTAGAAATCCTCTAGAGAGACAAATTTTGGGCCTTTAGGCTGTCTGCTCTCCTACTGCATGTGTAGTAATAAACTCTTTCTCTCTTTGAAACCCCAGTGTCTCAGGAATTGGTTATTGAGAATGTCAGGAAGAGAATTGTTATGGCCTTTGTCCAGTAACAATTTGGCAGCCGTCTGGGACAAACTCCCAAGTCTCTGGAGCCCCAGCAGAGCAGGTAGGCCAGGTAACTGAGCCTTTTATGGCCACTGGACTGAATATTGCTTGAAGCTTGGCAACTGGGTTTCTCTGTTCTGCTGTCACTCCAGAGACTTTTGGTACTTTAAGAAAGCTTCAGAGAGAGAAACCTTTTCCAGTTTCTATGGTTGGACATCTGACTAGGTGAGTGGGTCATCAGGGTAAAAGTGGATCAGGGAGTAAATAGGCAGTTTGAGTCCCCTTGAGCTTGGCCAGGGTCACACTTCCAGAATGATCCCCTTTGCTCTGACCTCTACACCTTCTGATTTTGGGTACCATGCTCTACAGGGTTTGAAGCCATATAATCTAACAATAAATTGGTGTCTGACTGAGTGACTGGGTCATCAGGGTAAAAGTGGATTGGGGAGTAAAAAAGAGGTTTGAGTCCCTTTGACCTAGGCCAGGTCAGGCTTCCAAAACAATCCCCTTTTTTCTGACCTCTACACCTTCTCATTTTGGGTACCATACTGTTCAGGGTTTAAAGCCCTGACCTAATCCAACAATTAACTGGTGTTTAATGAAATTAAATAGGCCTGCTTAAGTGTTAGCTAGTATGCTACCTAGGTATTGGTTAATTGTTAAACTGGCATGATAAATATTTTATGTCTGCTTAATTGCTAATTGAGGTGTTCAATGTGTGTTCTGTACAGGATTTGAGACCCTAGCCTAAATTTGTCTGTTGACTATACTCCTAAAAGAAGAGTAATCCAACAATTAATTGCTATTTAATGAAATTGAGTAAATCAGTTTAAATGCTAGGCAATGTGTTACCTGGGTATAGTAAGAGTTGAAGATTGTTTAATTTTTAATTGGTGTGTTAAGCATTTAATACCTGTTTGTTAGCTGTTGTGTTCTGTCTAGTTATTAATTGATATGTTCCTTCATTTGTATTGGCCAAACATTCCTAACTGGTTACTGATTATGAAAATTCTTTTAAAAAGGGAACCTTTGGGCTGTATTGAAAATTGAAAAGATTTTGGTTATGAGTCTATAAAAAGGTTTTATTTTATAACATAATCTGACCTCAATATGATTTAAAATGAAAACACCACCATTTTAGTTACAGGTATTACAGTTAGAATTGTTCTGCAAAAAGGTAGAAATGGGATGAAATAATATACTCAATCCTTTATTTGTCCCTCTCAAAAGTATTTGTGTCTGTATTCATTTTCAATGTACATCCTGATACCTCTGGATGGTAATAGCAAATTAATAAGAAAATTCTTAAAGAGCTGTATTTGAACTGCTTAAAATAATTAAGTGCTTGATATAAATATATACATTGAGGGGGTGCAAGGGTTGTTCAGTGGTAGAATTCTCACCTGCCATGCAGGAGACCCAGGTTCGATTCTTGGTCCATGCACTTCCCACCACCAAAAAAAAAAAAAAAAAAACACAAAACAATACAAAACAGAACAAAAGCACAAGCAAAACAAAAAAATGGTGCTGCAATAAGGGGATACTCACAAGGAAAAATAATGAAATGTGACTCTGCCATACAGCATACAAGCAAACAAATAAATATATAAATGGATACTTCTGAAGTAAAAGAGTTAAAAGAGAAAAGAACTCTCTGAATGGCAAGATTCAAAACCTTAGTTTTGTAATTACTGTAAACAAACCAGGACAGTAGAAAGAAACTGTCCCTGGAATTTCCTTAAGGCAGCAGAAAGCTGCCAAAGTCTGCCTCTGGAAAGAGCAATAAATAACCTTTTCCAATGGCCCTGGTCATGGCTTTTAGTAAAATAAATCTAATAATTGGAAATAGTTAAAAGAAGAGTATAGTAACTCTCAATTCCATGGCCCTCACCTAAAACTTTCAAATCCAAACTCAAAAAGCCTGAAATCTTTCTGACTGTGCAACCTATCCCTGCCCTAAGGCCCAACCAACTACAGCAGTTATGCAGAAGAGCTAGGCACAGAAAAATATGGGGATGTGTGGTTTAGATTTCTTTTTTTACTGGGACTGGAGATTAGAAATGCTAAGCACAAAGAATGTTACAGAATAGGCAATTATTAATACTATTTTTTTCCAATAATACCTTTGCAAAGGTAACTGTAGAAATCAGATTATTATTAAAATATAAATACCCTTGGGATAGGACTAACTGAATAAAATCTAATTATCAAATTTCAGTAAGTAAAATGAAAGATCTTTGAGAAATATGGAAAAGTTTTTCCTGAATTTAGACTTGGGACAAATTAAACAATTGCAGTTTATTTTCCAGAACTTGATAGTCAATGTACTTTTAAAATTGCTTGTATTTTAAGATATTATTAAAACAAAAAGTTTTTTTTCAACCTCAGATAAAAAGAATTTTATGATAAATTTTGAATTAAACAAATGTGATTTATCCTGCTTGGGTGTGTTCTCCCTAGATCTTTATAAGATTAGTAAAAAAATAAGCTAGCATTATAAATACATTCTCAAAATTCCTCTTAAAATAGCTTAACTGGATAGGTTAAGTTACATAAACTGACCAACATACCTAATAATGATACTACATAAAGTATAATTAAGAATATGCTGATGCTTCAAATATACCCTATTTAAGAATTGGTTAAGTTTAGTAAGAAATATAAATGGATTTTTTTATAACCTTGATTACTTGGATTTCAAAGAATCCAGCTTTTGGTTAGTTGCCCATTTGTTATTTCAGTATGTGGAAGAATTAGAATTTGTATGGCTTTGTTAATGTCAGTCTGTTATGAATAAAAAAGACATAAGTCTTAGCTTCAAAGAGTTTATATTCTAGTTAGAATATACATGTACTGAGGCATAGTAGAAGACAGTGGTAACAAAGGAATAAAAATGCTGGAAGAATTTAAAAAGCAGATAAAGAATGACCTAAGAAGTTCTCATAGAAGAGATAGCACATGGAACACCTTTAAATAAGATAGTAGCATTAAAAAAAATAGAACTCTGAACTAGTTTTTAGAAACCATAACTTAATTTTGAGAGCTAACACATTCCTGGCATAGAGCTGTTGGGAATAATGTTAAGAAAAATTCAATTTTTTTTCTGGATATAAATCCCTTAAATATCAAAAAGATGATTTGATTTTAAAATTGGAGCTTTTCTGACCTCTGAAGGTAGTACTGAATTGAACTGAGAGATTTTAGGCATATTGTAAGTAATCACTTGTGTGTTCTGAGTATAAAACATATAGATGCCTGGCTGTGTCCTAAACCCAAGCATAAATTTCTTTCTCCCTCAATTATTATTATAGTATTTCTGTCTCTTTCCTCTTCATGAACACTGCTATTGGAAGGAAGTACACAGGTTCAAAATCTTTGAGTATCATATATTTTAAAAAAGAACACTTTTGTATTAATATTCATACCAAACTAAAGTTTTGTTTTCTCCCTGTTAACATAATGTGAACATCAGAATAATATCCTTGTTGGTGTTTATTTCAGCATTATCCTTTATTTCAGAAGACAAGTCTTCTCGCTGTTAAGGGAAAAAAATTGTTATGCATAACTGTTCTTTTACCTTGTATAAGTAAGGTGCTGAAATACTTTAACCTATTGCATAGGAGGTGTTTGGGAAGTATTACAGTGGTTAAAAGGGATTCTCTATCCTGTTGCTGGTTAAATTTGTATAGTAAAATATTATTCATATATTTAGAGATTGTATAAAACTCCTAAAAATTTGACAATATTCTCACTGTCCATGTTATATGCTGATAGTAATCTGTATGATGTTAAGCAATGGTACGATGTTGTTAGTCATGGTTTTAGTTATTCTTAAAAGTCTACACATCATAGAAACAGCCAAATTGTCAGTTGTACCACTTTGCTTTAATATCTCTCTAAAAGTATATGTGGTCAGCTTTAGGCAAGACTTCCATCTGTTAACAAGGAAAATTTTTAAAAGAAAGGCAGGGGAAATAAATATGTTATATTTTATCTGTTAAATAACATAATTCTGTTATATGTGTAAAAGTTAAACAGAATAAAACAAAAAAATTAAGCAGAACAAAACCTCTGCTATGGTTTCTTAATATGAAACAGCTGTCTAATGTTTTTATTTATGAAAGAGACTTCATTTAAAAATGCTTGTAAAAATTAAAGCTCAGCTTGTAAGCATTAACTATTATCATTAAATTCTGAGGTGCTTTATTCTTTGTATAGCCCAGTAGTTCCCTGAAACTTTAAGTGTCTATGTGACACTTGAAGTTCAGATTTGGTTCTCCAGCTCTGAAAGTTAGCATGGGTCCATGCAGCAATGGTTAAAAAAAATTGAAAGGGATCAAACTCCAATTAAAGATATGATGAAACTAGACTGGTTAAAACCAAGGTAAATCAATATAAAAAGTAAACAATAATACTGTCTGTATTTTAAAGCTTTAACTCTTGTATGAGATAAAAGAAAAATGTTTATTTTGTCCAAAATTTGCACTATCTATTTTAATCTGTCTAGTCAGTAAACAATCTAATTCAGTTTTATCTTCTATGAAACCTGGAATAAGGAACAAAATCTTTAATGTTCTGTACAATTTAATATTATGCAATGATGTATTTCAGGCAGAAAATAAAAAAAAAATGTTTGCAAAGTCCCTTGAGGGACTGGGAAAGATAGAACTATTAAGTTTCCCCACGTGGGGAATTCCTGACATTTTTCTTAAGCAAGAATGGCTCCCAATTTAATAAGCCAAGGCCTCAATTTTGAGGCTTGCCCTTATGAAACTTCTTTCTGTAATATAAACTGAATCTACTTAGGATTAGTGCCTAAAAGCCATCTTCAGAAAATCTCTGCTGTTCAAATGTGGTCTCTCTCTAAGCCAAACTATGAGCTTCCTCCCCAATGTGGGGCATAATTTCCAGGGGTGTAAAACTGTCCCTGGCATCATGACACATAATTGGCCCTTGCACTTTGAGACATAAGTTCCAAGGATGAGCCTGGCCCTGGCATCATGGTGGAGGTTCAGTGGCTAGGAGATTTCAAATTGAGTCAAGACATCATTCTGGAGGTTACCCTTGTGGAGGTTTCAGCCAGATGTTGCAAACTGCTGTGATGCAGTGGACCCCAGCCAGCAGTGTTCCTGGAGGCCCTGAAGGATGTCCTGTTCTCTATAAAATTCTATTTATTAAATTTATTTTTCGGAGACTTAAAGCTTCCAGATTTTTCCAATACCAGAGAAGCTCTGAAGCCCAGACATGTTGGACTCTCCAAGAATAGCAACTGGTTTCATCAGTTCATTCCATTACCCCTTCATGACAGTGCCCCTTTTCAGCCTTGAAGCAAGTAGAAGAGTCATCATCCAGATATCCCTCAAGATTGAGAGATAATTATCAAATGAGAGGGAGGAGTTGTAACCAAGAAATCAGGATTTAAGGGATGGTTTTGATTGCTAAATCATTATATATAAAATATTCCCTTTTGCTTTCTAACATATCAGAGTAGATGGGGAAATACCTGAAATCTCTGAATTGTAATCCAGCTGCCTTGGTCCCTGATAATGGTTGTATAGCCTTATCTCTTCCCCTGTGATTGTAAAAATCTTGTGAATAACCTTCATCTGTGCCTAGTTATCCAGTTTTCAGTTTTAGAGTCATATAATCACTAAAGATAGCCCCTAATGTTTGCTAACGAAGGGCCTTGGGTCCACCCAGAACTAACTAACCCCAAGACCCAAATTATCTTGATGTCTGAGACTGGATTTAACCAAATTGGGCCCACTTGGCATGCACAGTAGCTTAGATTTTAACCTACCAGTCACCTACACATCATTCCATCACTTCCTTTCATACATTCAATGACTAGGCATGTAATCAATCTGTGCATGTTCAATAATCAGATCACCTCTAATTACATCATCTGGGGCCACTGTGCTCATTTTCCTAAACCTTGCCCATCTTTTCTCTAATAAAACTACCTGAATTGCTGCAGTTTAGGGAGACAGATTTTAGGCCATTAGGCTGTCTACTCTCCTGCTACACACAATGTAATAGACTCTTTCTCTTTTTGGAAAAAAAAAACAATCCTCTATAGAACTTTTCATTTCAGTTCTGTGCTCTTCAATTCTGGCATTTCTGTCTGGTTCCTTTTTAAAATTTCTACATCTTTACTGAGATTCTCAGAGTATTCATCATTATTTTCCTGAAATCCTTTAATTCTTTCTCCATGTTTTCCTTTATCTCCTTGAGCATACTGAAGATCACTATTTTAAAAATCTTCTGTTCTTATATATAAATTTTGTTCTTCTTCATTGTTGGTTTCTGGATTATTATCTTGTTTCTCTTGATGGGTCATTTCACGCTTCTTTTTTTGTCTTGTAATCTTTTATTTCACCTAGTATATTTTTGAATTTTCGTATGTTAACTCTGAGATTTAGTCCCTGAGCTCTTTGTTTCTAAGTTTGTGTCCAGTTAATAGTGTGACAGAGATTTCCTTAAGGGAGATGAGCTAACAAAAACAAACATATTGACTCAAAAATCACCCTTCATAGTCTGCAAATTGGCTCTGTGTTGACTGGTTCTCTCCTATCAAGAAGATCAGCACAAGCTGAAAGTGAAACTTGGGGTTCTCTCCATCTTTTTTGAGCCTGTATCTTGTGCTCTCCCATGGCCTTAAGAGATCCTCCCATTTGCAGGAATTTGAATGTCCTCTATACTCTTTATGGAAAAGACTTCTTCCCACCTCTGAGAGTTCATTGTATGTCTTAAAGCCAGTGTTCCTTTCCCAAGGCTACTTTGACTTAACTGTTTTTTTTTTTTTTTTTTCACACTGCTTAAGCTGTCAAACAAGCTGCTTCTGCCTGCAGGGTAAGTTCTGGGAGGATAACTCTCTTGGTTCTGTCTTTTTAGGCTGCCACTCAATAAACTGGCACCAACATAACAGCACCCTAGTATGTGTATAGGGTTGACTCTGCTCCTTCTGGAACAGAGCCAGGGATTCACATTGAGAATGCAGGTTGGCTCCACACTGTGCTGTGAACAAGGTAGGAAAGAAGCCAGCTGGGGGTGCAAGCTTCATCTACCATTTTCTTAATGCAATTTTATTGAGATATAGTCACACACCATACAAACCATCCAAAGCATACAATAAAGCTCACAGTATCACCACATAGTTGTGCATACATCCCCATGATCAATTTTAGAACATTTTTATTTGTGAATAATGCCATTATGAACATTGATGTGTAAGTTTCTATTCATGTCCCTGCTTTCAGATTTTCTGAGTATATTCCAAGTAGTGGAATTGCCAGTTTCATGATCACCTACCATTGTTAAAGCTAATTTTTCTTGTCTCTGCACTTGCCCAGTTACTGCCATCCTTTAACTGATTTCTGGAGTTTTAAGGAGGATGGTTTTGCCACTTTTTGCTAGGTGTCCAAAGATTCTTTGACAGAATGGCATCCTGGAGTCTTACATTGCCATCTTGGTCAACCAGAAATTCATAATTTTATTTTAGCTCCTGTTTTCTGGAGGACTTGGCTTGACCAATTGATATCAGGAGGTGTCTGAGAAAGCTGGTAATAAGATTAGTGTTCTAGTTTGCTAGCTGCCAGAATGCAATATACCAGAAATGGAATGGCTTCTAAAAAGGGGAATTTAGTAAGTTGCTAGTTTATGGTTCTAAGGCCTAGAAAATGTCCTAATTCAAACAAGTCTATAGAAATGTACAATCAAAGGCATCCAGGGAAAGATACCTTGGTTCAAGAAGGCAATGAAGTTCAGGGTTTCTCTCTCAAGTTGAAGGGCACATGGCAAACACAGTCAGAGTTTCATTCTCATCTGGAAAGACACATGGTTAACACAGTTAGGGTTTCTCTCTCATCTGGAAGGGCACGTGGTGAACACAGCAGCATCTGCTAGCTTCTTCTCCTGGCTTCCTGTTTCATGAAGCTCCCTGAGAGGGGTTTTCCTTCTTCATCTCCAAAGGTGACTGGCTGGTGGACTCTGCTTCTTGTGACTATGTCATTCTGCTCTGCTCTCTCAGAATCTCTCCTTCTCCAAAATATTTCCTCTTTTATAGGAGTCCAGAAACTAATCAAAACCCACTCAAATGGGTGGAGACATGTCTCCTCTAATCCAGTTTAACAACCACTCCCTGGGTTACATCTCCAGGGAGATGATCTAATTACAGATACAAACATACAGTATTGAATAGGGATTATTCTGCCTTTACAAAATGGGGTTTTGATTAAAACATGGCTTTTCTAGGGTACATACATCCTTTCAGACCAGCACAATTGGGTTTGGGGATAGGATCATTCATTGCCCAATTGGCAATGAAGACTCTCCTGGGTGGTATGTGAAGCATAGATAGTACATAGCAAGGATTGACAAACTGTAGCCAATTGGTCAAATCCCATCCTCCATTTTTTTTTTTTTAATTAACCAGAGGGTGTAAGGGTAGTTCAGTGGTAGAATTCTTGCCTGCCATGAGAAGACCCAGCGTTTGGTTTCTGGCCTATGCCCTTCCCAAAACAAAAATACAAACAAGTAAACAAAAACAAAATAAAACAAATACATATTCAACAAATGGTGCTGCAATAAAGGGATACCCACATGGAAAAAGAATAAAATGTGACCTCTGCCATACAACATGCAAATAAAAGATTTATCAGAACCCTGTGACATCCGTTCATTTATATATTGTAAGGCTGCTTTTTCACTACAAGGGCAGAATTGAATAGTTGTTACAGAGATTGTCCTATAAATACAAAATTATTTACCATCTGGCTTTTTATAGGATTTGTTTTCTGGCCCCTATTCTACGGCACAAAGTGGCAACTAAATTGATAGAAATTTTCTTCAGGGTTAAGCTGGGAGAATATGCTGATGGAGGGGAATACTCTCTGGCCAGAGCAATTATTCAGCAACTTGAGAAGCAAGTATGAGTTGGTGTGGAAGACTGATACATTCAGGATCATGGAATTGGCTAGCTGGTACTAAATCTCATATTGATTCATTCTCATGAGAAAATGAAAAGCTAAGGCAAATTAACAAAAATTGAAAACTAAGTGTGAAGGCTTGATGTCTTCTTTAGGAGCTTAGAAAGAAGGATTTATCTTTTGAGGTGGGAGAGAGAAAAAAAGGCCCAAATTCAGGATTTAATAAAGTTTGCAAGATATAAAGTTGAATTTCAATTGAGGTAGGTGTGTTTCAGGGCAGAATTGTTTCATGGCACAACAAACTCGTGACCTTGTAACAGGGACTGTGCTATGTGGGTTGTTGCACCCAAAGATTTTGGTTTTCTCAACAGGGATCCTCTGAACCCTTAGAAACAGCAGATATGGCCTACCTTCCCCTATCAAAAGAAATTCCTGGTCCCAGTGGGAGAAGATACTGCAGGAGTGTCTCCCACCCTCCCACTCCAGTTAATAAGGGCTCCACCTCAGGACCTGTCCTTACCTTTTCTTCCAGTATCCAGGCTGATAACTAGGGATGAAGTGACAGACTAACCAACCCATGGACATCCTTGGCCTGACAAAGAAAGAAAGGGACCATACCCTAAAGGATCTGCAAAGCTTGGTTAGCTTATACCTAGAAGAGCAAGAAGCATAACCATGGACTTGGATTTAAGAATGCTTAATCAAGGAAGCTAGAACATTAACCTGGATAAAGGAAAATTTATTGACTTAGGAGAACCTCCATGTAATGTCAGCTTTAACAACTTGGCAAGGACCTCAGGGAACACTTGCTGCTATGGTGGCTCCTAGAATTCTGGAAAATTCAAGGGTCCATGATGACCCAAATTAAAAGGCCTGAATTTCAATGACAGACAGTGGAAGAAGAAATTAAAATGTCCATGTATGTAGTGTACTGGAGTAAATATATTTTATAATGATAAAAGACCCTTCAGGGGATTATGTTCCATGGACTGCTGAAAAGATGCCCATTTGCCAAGGCCATTAGGAGTGCAATGGTTAAAGGGGTACTAGCATCATTATGAAGTCAAATTGTCACTGTCCTCTGCAAGCCAGTTACAGATGGATGGAAATGCTGTTACAGAGCTGGCTTATAGATAAGCAATAGGATGTGGGATCTCTGGAACAGTAAAGACCATGTGATAGCATTCAACTACTAAAAGCCAAGGCTTCACAATGCCAGGCAAGGTTGGAATAGCAGTCAAGTGGGGATGACTTACAAAAAGTTGTAGAGATGTTTAATAGAACCTATCACCCACAGAAGCAAAAACTTGAGAAGTCAATGTGAATATTATTACCTACAATCAAAAGAAAGAACAAATGGATGACAGGACTGAGAATGGTTACTTTAATAAAAAGTTTTAATCCCTTGGTCTTTAGCCAAGTCTGAGCCAAAATGACTCTGCCAGTTGATGTTTGCTAACCTTTTTCATTTTCCACCCCAGAAATGGCAGGGTGGACATACAAAGTGGCCACAATGGCAGAGATGGAGGCCTTGCATGGGCCTAACAATATGGACTTCTACTTATTAAGGCCCAACTAGCAACTGCTACTTCTGAATGTCCAACCTGCCACCTAGAGAGACTAACACTGAGCCCCTGATATCATGTCATTTTTCCAGTATTCCAGTCAGTCAACTGAAGGCAAATTAACTATGGGAATGGCGCTCTTCCATCCACCATAGAATGAAATAGTGATTCATTCTCATAGGAATAAACACTTACTCCTGGCATAGATTTGCATTTCTTACCCCCAATATGTCATTCAGCAACACTTTCCAAGAAATTGCAGAATGCCTGATTCACACAACAGCATCTGAGCAAGATGTCCCTTTCTATTAAAGGAGGTGTGAGTGTGAGCCAACAACATGATGTCCACTGGTCATATCACATACTGTACCATCCAGAATCAACAAGCTTCATACAGCTTGGGAAAGGCCTTCTAAGGGCAGCTAAAGCTCCACTTCAGATGTGGTGGCATTCTCCAGAATGCATTATACCCACTATCAAGTGATCTGTAGATGTCTCATTAAGGGATTCTGGAATCAACGGTTGGAAGCAGGGTTTGCTCCATTCACCAATATCCTGAATATCCCATAAAGAGGGAAAGTGTGCTTCTCATTCCCATAAAATGTGGCTTTGCATTGTTTGAGGTCCCAATCTCCAAAGAGGAGAACTCTTTTGCCAGGTGATGCAGAGAGGGTCCTAATGAATTGGGGCCACTGGGACAGTGATTTTCTCCTTCATGCAATGTTCCAGTTACTCATGTAGTAGCTGGCTTGACAATTAGTGCTTTATTGGCTGTTTTGCTTCCTTGTCCCCCTTCTCCTCTCTTCTACCAGTGTTCCCTTACCTCTCAAATAAACTATTTGCATTCTTTTCTTCTGGCCTACTTCTAAAGATAATTCAAACTAAGTCACAGGCTGAGGGAGCATAATAGATATTGCAATAATTTCTACTTTCATTTTGGAGTAGTATTCTACTTGATTAAAATCATTCAAAACCTAATCAATCTAATAAATGTATATTCCATGAAACATGAAAAAAGAATCCCGTAGTCCTTGTATTTAGCTCTACTTGGGAGCACTAATAAATGAAAATTGTTCTCAGATGACATTCAAATGGGGTTTATGATCTTGTCTGTCCATGAAGGTTTCCAGCGGTCTAAGAATATACAGGGAGAGGGCACAGAAGAGACAGAAGAGATTCATACTTAATGTATTTGAATTATAGACATGTTATGAGCAGGAACATGAGAACATGGCCAAGGTTTTTCCTGCTCATATAAGATGGAGAAAGTAGCAACTGGCTAGGAACAAGAAAAATGTCTATTGAAATGTCTATTGTCTCCTACTGTTTGTGCATGGCACGACCAAGGGGGAAAGAGATTGTTTTGGTTTGCTAAATCTCCAGGAATGCTATATACTAGAAATGGGTTGGCTTTTACAATGAAGATTTATTAGTTTACAAATTTACAGTTCTAAGGCCATAAAAATGTCCCAATTAAGGCATCAATAGGAAGATAACTTCTCTGAAGAAAGGCTGTTGGCATCCAGGGTTCCTCTGTCAGATAGCAAGACACATGGCTGGTGTCTGCTTGTCTTGCTCCTGGGTTTCATTGCCTTCAGCTCCTGGTTCTAGTGACCTCCTCTCTGAGCTTCTTTGGGTCCTCTCTTAGTATCTCCAGGGCTTTTCTCTCTAAGCCTCTTGGTTTTTTCTGCCTTTTGTTCTCTCATAAAGGTCTCCAGTAAAAGACTAAGACCCACCTTAAATTAGGTGGGCCAAATATCAATTGAAACAACTAATCAAAAGCTCCCCACCCACAATAGGTCTGCACCCACAGAAATGGAGCAAAAGAACATGGCATTTTCTGGGGTACATAACACCTTCAAACCAGCATGGAGACCATCTTCCCTGCAGCCTCCTTAAGCACAGACTGAGTGGCAATAATTTTTAATGAAACCAGGAAAATTTAGGGAAATACTGTGAAATACTCAGACTTTGGGATATTGTATATATGAGAACAGGATAGGAAGCATTAAAATGGAAGACAATGGAAAAGAAGCCAAATTTACAGGAGGCTGCCTTAACCAAGTTCATTATTGGAATGGGTGAGTAATTTATTACATGGACAACTGCACTCAGGTTTCCTTTTTCAGCAAAAGAGCCACAACTCTGTCCCACCAGTCCCTCTTGAATCGAGAAACAGCAAATATAACATTTAAACATGTCTTGAGAGATAAGCAACTTTTGTGCCACTCTTCCATATGTCAGAGTTCATAGAGGGCCACTATCCCTGAGACCTCCTTTTCCCAGAGCTGTAGGTCTTTGCCTCCTAAGATACAGAGAGGAGACTTGGTAAGGACAGCTAGTGCTCAAGTCCTCTTTTCCATTGTATATCAGTCTTCTCTGTTAACCCCCAAAAGCATATTCTGAGACCATGGTAGCTTGTGCATAGGAGAAATGAACATCAAAGTTTCCATCTTTCTAGGTAGGTTATTGAGAGAACTTCCTGTCATCAAGTTGTATTCTGGCATCCTGTGTAGAAACTTCTCAAGGGAACTCAAGCTTCCAGAAATAGGGTTTGTAGAAATGTATATGAACAACTGACAGAGAATGTTTCAGAATTTCATGGCTTGTACACCACTTCCAAAAGTGAATGCCATATCTCATATTAGTGAACTGAGGCAAATCAACATTCTCCACATTCAAGATGCTTTGTACCATACAGAATTTTTTTTTAAGCTAGACCTAAGCAGCTTCCTTTTTCCTTAAGCACACAATCAAATCTCTTGAGAGGCCATATTGCATAAAAGCTAGTAAAAGCAGGGGCTCTGGATTCAGATAGCAAGAGTTCAAATCCCACATTTAGTATTTAGTAGTATATGACCTTTTGCAAATTGCTTAACTTCTCAATGGTCTATTTGCTTTATCTATAAAGTGAAGATAATACTGGTATCTATCTCTGTTTGGTGTGAATAGTAAACACATTAATGTCTAGTGCTTCACCTTCTGTATGTGTCAGCAACTATTTTAAGATTTAAAAAAATAAATTATGAAATTACTAATTCTGCTAAAACAAGGAAAATCCCACTCAAAGAAAAGGTACCTAGTTAGTAAGAAAACATTGTATGTATCCAATGCTTAAGGTAGAGATGGTTTTTTGGCCACTTTTCTAGGCCTTCTCAGGCTGGGACATTTTTCAAGCAGAAGCACCCACTTACTGGCCATGGGAAGAGAGAATCCACAAAGACTGTGCCCATAGGCTGCAACGCCTTTGTTACATGAAACTAAAAATGCCCTTGGCCTTGACCCTGAACCTTCCTTCCACTGAAGAGGAGGGTGGGAGAGAGAGACTGTCTGGTGCAGGCCCTGATGTTAGCTCCACGGGCTATGTGGAAAACAGGGTCCTCACTCTGGGCAGGGAGAGTTGCAGAAGGAACTAATGGCTTCCACTACCAGAAGCTTTGTGCACACTAATATCTACTACCCAAATGCAATATTATGAGAGTAGGCAGTCCTTTTAGTTCTGAGAAGGTATTCATGGAAATAATTTCAGGTATGGTGGGAAGAAAATCTCCTTGACTAGATCTCAAGTAATGACAGACATTTTTCTCTTTCCCTCACAGATGATTAACACTTTCATAATTTCTACATCAGGAGTCCCAAACTTCATGGCTACAGTGGCCAGGCACGTAAAATGTAAATGAGTGGTGCCTCAGAGTTATAAGGGCAGTGGTAAATGCACCTCCTATAGAGGAGCAGTTGCTATTCCATGTGATTGGGATTGTTGGATAAGATTGGATTGGAATGTTGCCATGTGGGATTTTTCAAAAAATGCCAGAAAGACAAGTTTTATGTAAAATTTTCAGATTTAGAAAAATCCTGCCGGAGCTAAACCCAGCACATCTGTTAACCAGATCTGTTCCACACCATCAGATATAACTTCTTTTATACAGTTTACATGGCACATTCACATTCTTCTCTGACTTTGACAAAACCTGGAAAATCTTTCATTTTCCAACTAAGGAAATGAAATCTTGGGGAAAAATGGTCTCCTCATTATCACTCAGTTGTGGATAAGACAGCTAGGGCTCAAACTCATCTTCCTTTCCAAAGTGAGTCCTTGTACTTTCAACTTCACAACACCTTCCTTCCCTTCTAATGGTATAGGCTTTTTAAAATAGAGAAGTTGTAGGTTTACAGAAAAATCATGCATAAAATACAGACCCCTATACACCACCCTTTTATTAACACCTTGCATGAATTGGCATGGTAAATTTGATAAAATCAATGAAAGCATATTTTTATAACTCTACTACTAACTATGGTCCATTGTTTAACTTAGAGTTCACTGTGTTGTGCAATTCCATGGATTTTTTTAAAAAGTTTTTATTCAAGTAACATATACAACCTAAAATTTCCCCTTTAACAACATTCAAATATATAATTCAATGCTGTTAATTATGTTCACAATGTTGTGCCATCATTACCACTGTCCATTGCTAAAACTTTCTATCAACCCAAATAGAAAATCTATACATCTTAAGACTTAATTCTCTATTCCTTACCCTAAGCTATCCCCTGATAACCTATATGCTAGATTCTGACTCTCTGAGTTTGCTTATTCTGATTATTTCATAACAGTGAGATCATACAATATTCGTCCTTTTGTGTCTGGTTTATTTCACTTAACATGATTTCTTCATGGTTCATCCATGTCATCACATGTATTAAAACATCATTCCCTTTTATGGCTAAATAATATTCCATTGTGTGTATATAGCACATTTTGTTTACCCATTAATCAGTTGATGGTCGCTTGGGTTGCTGCCATCACTGGCAATTGTGAATAATGCCTCTAAGAACATCAATGTGACTATGTTAGAATGCTTGCTTTCAATTCTTATGTGTATATACCTAGAAATGAGACTCTCAGGTCATATAGTAATTCTAAACTTAACTTACTGAGGAACCACAAAACTGTCTTTTATAGAAGCTGCTCATTTTTACATCCCCACCAATAATGAATGAGTGTTTCCATTTCCCCACATCCTCTCTAAAGCTTGTGATTTTCCATTATTTTAACATCAGCCATTCTAGTAGGTGTGAAATAGTATCTCATTTTGGTTTTGATTTGAATTTCCCTAATGGCTGTGGATGGTTGTGCTGGTTTGAAAGGATTTATGAACCCTAAAAAAGCCATGTTTTTTTTTTTTAATTTGCATATGGGCAGGAGGCACCAGGGATCGAACTCCAGACCTCCAGCACTGCAGGTCGGAGCTCTGCCTGCTGAGCCACGGCAGCCGCCCAAAAGCCATGTTTTAATCCTAATCAATTTTGTGGGAGCAATGGTTTCTTCTAGTCCCTATTCAGTACTAGAGGTTGGAAACTTGATTAGGTTACCTCCATGGAGATGTGGCTCAATCAATTGTGGGTATTAAACTTGATTAGATGGAGATATGTCTCCACCCATTCTACATGGTTCTTGATTAGTTTACTGGGATCCTATGAAAGAGGAGACATTTTTGGAGAGAATGCCTTTTGAAAATAACAAGAAAGCCACAGCAGAGCTGAGCAGAGTCAGAAGACTGAGGGAACCATAAAGTACACCAGCCAGCAATTTTGGAGATTTTGAGAGAGCAGAGAAGGATGGCAGTATGTTGCAGAAACATGAACCAGAGACTCCACCAGCCTGCAACTTTTGGAGATGAAGAAGGAAAACACCTCCCAGGGAGCTTCATGAAACAAGAGGCCTGGAGAGAAAGCCATCAGGTGCTGCCATGTTCACCATGCACCCCTCAGCTGAGAGAGAAATGCTGAACACCATTGGCCTTCTTGAACTAAGCTATCTTTCCCTAGATACCTTAGATTTGACATTTCTATAGACTTGTTTTCATTGGGACATTCTCTCAGCCTTAGAACTGCAAACTAGCAACTTATTAAATTCCCCTTTTAAAAAGCCATTCCATTTCTGGTATATTGCATTCCAGGAACTAGCAAACTAGAACAATGGTGATCATCTTTTCATGCACTTTGTGACTATTTGTACATCTTCTTTGGTGAAATGTCTATTCAAGTCTTTTCCCCATTTTTAAATTTAGTTGTTTGTATTCTTGTTGTTGAATGTAAGATTTCTTTGTACATTCTAGATATTAAGCCTTTATCAGACATGTGTTATCAGTTTGCAAGCTGCTGGAATGTGATATACCAGAAATGGAACAGTTTTTATAAAGGGGGATTTATTAAGTTCAAGTTAATAATTCTAAGGCCATGAAAATGTCCAAATTAAGTTATCCAAGGAAAGATACCTTGATTGAAGGAGGCCAATGATGTTTGGGGTTTCTCTCCTAGCTGGAAAGGCACAGGGTGACATCTGCTAGCTTTCTCTCCAGGCTTCTTCAACAGCTTCACCAGGGACAGTTTCTTTCTTCATTTCCAAAGGTTTCTGGTTGCAGGGGCTCTGTTGGTACTGGTGGTTCTAAAACTTTTCCAAAATGGTTCCCCCTTAAAGGGCTCCAGTAAATGATCCTACCTTGAGTGGGTGGAGACATAGCTTCATGGAAACCATCTGGTCAAAAGTTACCATCCACAATTGGTTGGGTCACATCTTGATGGAAACAATAAAAAAAAAATCCTCCCCAGCAATATTTAATGAGGATTAAAGGACATGGCTTTTCTGAAGTATGTAATAGCTTCAAACTGGCACATGTGGTTTCCAAATATTTTCTCCCATTGTGTAGGCTGTCACTTGACTTTCATGATGAAGTCATTTGCACAAAAATTTGTAATTTTGATGCAATCTTCTTTATTTATATATTTTTATTGTTGCTTGTGCTTTGGGTTAAAGTCTAGGAAACCATTGCCTAACCTAGCATCCTGAAGATGCTTTCCTATATTTTCTCCTAGGAGATTTACAGTTCTAGTTTTTATATTTAGGTCTTTGATCCACTTTGGATTGATTTTTGTATTTGGTGTAAGGTAGGAGTCATCCTACATTCTTTTGCAAATGGAAATCCATTTGTTGAAGAGACTATCATTCTCAATTAGTAGTTTTTGCCCCTATCTAATCAGTTGGCCATAAACATGAGAGCTGATTTCTGAGCTGTTAATTCAACTTCATTGCTCTATATGTCTGTCTTTGACCAATACCATGCTGTTTTGATTACTGCCATTTGTAAAAATTTCTAAGGTTGGGAAGTGTAAGTCTTCCAAATTTATTCTTCTTTTTCAAGGTAGCTTTGGTTATTCAGGACTCCTTGTCCTTCAACATTAATTTTTTTTCTTGCTGACATGCAGGCTTTATTTATTTTTTAAAACAGTTTTATTCACACACAGTACAATTCATCCTAAGTGTACAATCAATAGCTTTCAGTATAATCACATAGTTATACATTCACCACCACAGTTAATATGAGAACATTCTCATTCGGTAAAAAAAATCTCATACCCACTTATCCTCCTCTGTTATTGACATTTAGCTTTGGTATAGTGACTTTGTTACAATTAATGAAGGAGTATCACAATGTTATTGTGAACTCTAGCCTTTAGTTTGCCTTAATTGTATTTCCCATATACCACCTTATTATCAACACCTTATAATAGTGACATACTTTTGCTCTAGTTCATGTAAGAATTTTCTTATATTTGTACAAAAAACCACTGTCACCAATAAGAGTCTAGGTTTCACTAAGTTATCCAGTCCCAGTTTTCATTCTCTAGCTTTCTTCCTGGTCCTAGCCTTCCTCTTTCAACCATACCCATACTCAGCTTTGTTAATTACACTTACAGTATGGTTCTACCATCACACAGTATTGTGCTATCTATTTCTGAACCTTTACAATAAACCTTATTAAATATTCTGTACTACTTAAGCATCAGTTGCCCAATCTCTACCCTCTTTCTATCTCCTGATAACTAATTCTCTTGAATTTAGTTCTCAGAGTTTTCTCATTACAGTTAATTCATATAAGTGAGACCATATGGTATTAGTACTTTTGTTTCTGGTTTATTTCATTCAATCTTATGTCCTTGAGTTTCATCTACATTGTTGCATGCATCATGACTTCATTACTTCTTACAGCTGCACCATATTCCCTTGTTTGTATATACTGTAGTTTGTTTATCCACTCATCAGTTGATGGATATTTGGGCTGTTTCCATCTACTGGCAATCATGGATAGTGCTGCTATAAACATTGGTGTGCATGTGTCTATATGTGTCCCTGCTTTCCATTCTCCCAAGTATATACTTAGTAATGGGATTGCCTGATCATATGGCAATATTATACTCAGCTTCTTGAGAACTTTCATACAAATTTCATTATTGGCTTCTCCATTCCTACAAGGTAAGCTGTTGGAATTTTTATTGAATTTGTAAATCACTTTGGATAGAATTCACATTTCAACAATATTTAGCCTTTCAATGCATGAATATGGAATGTTCTTCCATTCATTTAGATATTCTTTGATTTCCTTTAGCAATGTTGTGTGGCTTTCTGTGTATAAGTCCTTCACAACATTGGTTAGATTTATTCCTAGAATTTTAATTCTTTTAGTTGCTGTTTTGGTTTGCTAAAGCTGCCTGAATTCAATATACCAGAAATGGGTTAGCTTTTACGATGATGATTTATTAGCTTACAAATTTATAGCCCTAAGCCCATGAAAATGTCCAAATTAAAGTATCAGCAAGACAACACCTTGTATGAAAGGCTACTGGCATCTGGGACCTCTGTAACATGGGGAGGTACATGGCCAGCATTTTCTGATCCTTCTTTCCTGGGTTTCACTGCTTTCAGCTTCTGGTTTCAGTGGCTTCCTCTCTAAGTTCCTCTGGGAGCTTTTTCTCTAAACTTTCTTGGGTTCATCTCTTTTATCATGTCATAAAGGACTCCAGTAAAAGGATTAAGACCTATCTTGAGTGGGCTGGGTCACATCTCAAAGAAATATCCTAACCAAAATGTCCCACCCACAATGGTCTGCACCCATAGGAATGGATTAAAAGAATGGCCTTTTCTGGGGTACATAATGTGTTCAAACCACTACAGTTACTCTTGTAAAAGGAATATTTTGCTGATTTCAACTTCCAGTTGTTCAATACTAGTGTATAGAAACACTAATGATTTTTGCATTTTGACCTTGAGCCCTGTAATTTTGCTGAATTCATTTATTAGCTCTGGTAGCTTATTTGTAGATTTTTCAGGACTTTCTAGATATAGAATCATGTCATCTGCAAATAGTGAGTTTTATTTCTTCCTTTCTAATTTGGATGCCTTTTATTTCTTTTTTGTTTGTTTGTTTTTTTGCCTAATTGCACTAGGTAGAACTTCTAGAACAATGTTGAACAACAGTGGTGACAGAGGGCATCTTTGTCTTGTTGCAGATACAGAGGGAAAGTTTCCATTTTTTTCACCATTAGTATGATGTTAGCTATGGGCTTTTCATATATACCCTTTATCATGTTGAGGGGGTTTCCTTCTATTCTTAGTTTTCTAAGTATGTTTTCCAAAAAGTCAAATGCCTTTTCTGCAACAATTAAGATGATCGTGAGTTTTTCCTTTATTCTGTTAATGTGGTGTGTTTCAGTTTGATAAAGCTGCTAGAAGGCAATAGACCCGCAATGGAATGGTTTTTAAAAATGGAATTTATTAAATTGCAAGTTTAGAGTTCTAAGCCTATAAAAATGTCTAAACTAAGGCATCTGTGGAAATATACTTTGATTCAAGGAAGGCCAGTGTGTCCAAACACCTCTGTCAGCTGGAAAGGCATGTGGCTGGCATCTGCTGGAGTCTTTGGCTTCTCTTTTCAAACAGATTAAGACCCATCTTGAATGGGTGGAGATACATCTCCTTGAAAACCACCTAATCAAAAGGTCCCACCCACAATTGGGTGGGTCACATCTCCATAGAAACAACTTAATAAAAAAGATCCTACTCAACAATATTGAATGAGGATTAAAGGACATGTGCAACAATTAGAGTGAAAAGTCTGACAAGGATTCTGGTAGCTCTTTACAAGTGGGCTACCCAAAGTAGATTATAACACCAAGATTCAAGCACCGCTCCAATGATCCTCTTTTTTTTTTTGCTTTGAGCAGTTACTTTGTTAGTTCTGGTATTCCAAGAATCAGAAACCAAGATGGGATTAGACATACAAAATATGAGAACATGCTTATGAAGGAGAAAGGAGCAGGAGTCATCAGGGAGAGCTTTCTGACCATCAGGCAAGTCTGACATTTATGAAAGGGGAGCAGGAAGGAAGAGCCTCAGACCACAGCACTAGTCTCAGAAAATCTTGATCAGGCTGATGGGGAGCCCCTGAGCCACAGATGACTGTTAGAAGACCCTGCTTCAGCCTTGATTTCACACTTCTGCTATGCTCAGTCTCTGGCTAGGAAGCCCTAGTCCTAATGGCCTCTGAGTGATCAGAGGTACAGCAGCTGAGATTGTTAGACAGCTATGCCCCCAGCAGAGGGTCTCTTGCATAGGGCAACTGAGCCAGGCACTTCTGTGTCAGCCACACTCTCTTTGCCTGGATACAACCAGAAGACTTCACAGCAAAGTTGGAGATTGTTCTACAGGTAAGTGAAGAGGTTTGGTGGAAGCTAATAAGTTATTGTTTTTTTTTCCTGCCTGAGTTTATAAACAAAATATAAACAGGACAAAGAATTCAGCAGATGGTGGCTTAAATATCATCTTTGTTACTGCTAAAGCAGATATTGGAGAATGTGTGTTATATCTGCAGGCAAGTGAGTGTCCCAGTATTTAGCCACAGAATTGAACACAGGGAAGCCAGTCTGGCAATTCTCATCACAACGGAACTCTCCAAATCACTTTTTCTCTCTGGAAAACTGACAACATTCAGTGAACACTCTCACTTCCCAAAGGAGAGAGGAACAAGCTGAGCAATGCATACCCAGTTTACCATTCAGGGATAAGGAAATGAGTGGGAAGAGAAGAAACAAGGGTATTTTAACTATTGAAGCTACCTCTCCATGGAAGGAAAAATTGGGATGAGGAAGGAATGTTCTTCCCTTCTGGTCCTAATTTAAGCTTCCTCAAAAACAGAAGAGGGGGTTTCTGGGAAGATGGCAGAATAGGATAGATTGAGTTCAGCCCTGCTCCAAAGAACAGTTAGAGAAGGGATGGGAAGGTGACTGAGATGGTGATTCCAGGGTGTAAGTGGTTTGAGAGAATCTTCTGCACCACATAGGGCAGCTCTGGTTTCAAAAGCTGAGAAACTGAGAAGCAGAGAATGGGAGACCATCCAGCTGATGCAAACAGCCTAACACAGAAGCCCAGAGTGCTCAGGAATGCCCGGACTGGGAGATGGGGATTATGAAGTAAGCAAAGCTGTGTTCCTTGAATTCACTATCTTCACCAACACAACGCAGCCCTGAGACCCGAGACTCACCTCACACCCTACACACATGAACCCCTTCATCCGCTCCCACTCCCCGCACTCCAAAAGCCCCTGTCCCACCAACCCCTTGCCTCTATTCCGGCCCCAAATCCCCACCCCAGGTACACCACAATCCACCTCTCCTGCATCCCTCCCAAGCACTACCTTGTCCTCCCTGCAGGTTGTCACCAGTGCATAATGGCTGCAGGTCTCCCTACGCTGCAGGCTACCCCTAACCCCAACCCATACAGTTGGACACACCCCCCCAACCTCCCAAGCTCTGTGCATGGGTACATCAGTTTAAGGCACTTCTAGACCCACATATATGCATAGTCCCAAGTCACAGACCCTGGTTTTGGGAAAGCACTGACATGCAACCAGGTCACATCTGCCCCCAGCCCATGCAGGCATAATGCCAAACCACTGCCGTAGCTCTACATATGTGCACAAAGGGCCCCACACCCAAGACCAGTACACACCAGGGCCATGCCACCCAGATCCATGCACCACAAAGCCACATCCTCCCCCGCCTCTGAGCACCCTCATTCACAGGTACCAGCATCGCATCCACAAGCTGCAGCTCTACCTGTGCTGCAATGCATCACCACATGGTTGTGCTACACATCCATCCCATGAACACAAGACTTTAGACTACTGAAAGAAATCAACTCCCAAAGTAAATCAATCAATATATTTTCTTGCAGTGAAAACAACAGAAGATCACTAGTCACATCACAATGCAGAAAAATATAGTCCAGCCTAGTGATCAAATTAAAACACCAGAATAGACACAGACATTGGGACAACTAATCAAAGATATTCATATCACTCTACTAAATAAAATAAATGGGATGGCCAATGACATAAAGGAGAGCAAGAAGACACTAGAAAAAGCATAAAGAGGAATTTGAAAGAATAAATAGAAAAATAGCAGATAGCACAGAGATTAAACATTCAGTAGACCAAACAGAAAACATACTAGAGACACTCAACAGCAGATTTGAAAAGGAAGAAGAAAGAATAAGCAAATTAGAGGACAGGACAACTGATTTCAAACCTCAAAACAATAAATGCCAAAAGAGATGAAAAAATTTGAACTGGGCCTCAGGGAAATGATGAACAAAACAAAGCACAAAAATATAAAAATCATTGGCGTCCTACAAGGAGAAGAGAAGAGTAAGGCGCTAGGAAGATTGGTTGAGGATATAATGGGGGAAAACTTCCCAACCTTCATAAAGGACATAAATATACAAGTCAAAGAAGCTCAACAAGCTCTAAATAGAATAAATCCAAATAGGCCTTCCCCAAGACACATACTAATCAGTCTGTCAAATGCTGAAGACAAGCAGAAAATTCTGAAAGTGGTAGGAGAAAAACAATCTACTACATATAAGGGAACCCACATAAGACTGAGTTCAGACTATACAACTGGCACCATGGAGGTAAGAAAGCAGTGATGTGATATATTCAAGATCCTGAAAGAGAAAGACTTTCAGCTAAGAATTCTGTACCCAGGCAAATTGTCCTTCAAAACTGAAGGAGCAATTAAATTTTTCACCGACAAACAAATCCTGAAAGAATTTGTCAACAAGAGACTGGCCCTACAAGAAATACTAAAGGGAGTTTGACCAGTTGAAAAAATGACAGGAGAGGGAGATCTGGAGGAGGGCACAGAATTGAAGAGTACCAGTAAGGGTAACTTAAAGGATAAAAGGATAAAAAGGAAAAATAATATATAGATCTGACAAATAAAATCCAAAAGATAAGATGGTGGATTCAAGAAATGTCTTTTCAGTAATAACTTTGAATGTTAATGGACTAAACTTACCAATTAAAAGATACAGAATAGCAGATGGGATTAATAAATATAATCCAATTATATACTGCTTACAAGAAACTCATCTTAGACACAAGGATACAAATACATTGAAAGTGAAAGGATGGAAAAAGATGTTCCACACAAGTTGTACCCAAAAGAAATCAGGGGTAACTATACTAATAACAGACAAAATAGACTTTAAATGTAAAGACATCATAAGAGACAAAGAGGGACACTATATATTAATACAAGGGACAATTCTCCAATAAGAAATAACAGTCATAAATGTTTATGCTTCCAATCAAGGAGCTCCAAAATACATGAGACAGACATTGGCAAAATTGAAGAGAGTGATAAATGTTTCAACAATAATAGTAGGCGACTTCAATACAACATTCTCCCGTATAGATAGAATATCCAGACAAAAGTCAACAAGGAAACAGAGAAGTTAAACAATTTGATAAATGAATTAGACCTAACAGACATATTTAGGTCATTGCACCCCAAAATACCACATATACATTATTCTCTAGTGCTCACGGAACATTCTCCAAGATAGAACACATGCTGTGGAACAAAACAGGCCTTCACAAATTTAAAAACATTGAAATTATTCAAAGCATTTTTGCTGATCACAAAATGGAGTGAAATTGGATCTCAATAACCAACCACCAAAGAATGAGAATGTTCACAAATATATGGATATTAAATAACATACTATTAAATAATCAATAGGTCAAAGAAGAAATTGCTAGAGAAATCAGTAGCTATCTGGAAGTGAATGAAAATGAGAATACAACTTATCAGAACTTATGGGATGCAGCAAAGGCTGTGCTGAGAGGGAAATTTATTGCCCTAAATGCCTACATTTAAAAAACAAGAAAGAGCAAAAATAGAGGACTTAATTGCTCACCTAGAGGAACTTGAGAAAGAACAGAAAACTAACCCCAAAGCAAATAGAATAAGAGAAGTAATGAGGATTAAAGCAGAGTTGAATGGAAGAACAAAACAACAATAGAAAAAATCAATAAAACAAAAAATTGTCACTTTAAGAAAATCAGTAAAATTGATGGGCCATTAGCAAGGCTGCTGAAGAAAAAAAGAGAGAGGATGCAAATAAACAAAATCAGAAATGGCAAGGGGTGCATTACCACAGACCCTGAAGAAATAAAATAAATCATAAGAGGTTACTATAAACAACTATATGCCAATAAATGAGACAAATGGACAAATTCCTGGAAACACATAAAGAAGCTACACTGACTCAGGAAGAAATAGAAGATCTCAACAATTCCAATCACAAGTAAAGAGATTCAATCAGTCATCAAAAATCTTCCTACAAAGAAAAGCCCAGGGCCAGGTGGCTTCAAGAGGGAATTTTATCAAACATTCCAAAAAGAACTAACACCAGTCCTGCTCAAACCTTTCCAAAAAAAAAAAAAATGAGGAAAAAGGAACACTATAACTCATTTTATGAAGCTAATATCATTTTTTAGTTTTTAACTTTTTATTGTGTAGTATAACATATATACAGAGCAAAGAAATAAAAAAGCAATAGTCTTCAAAGCACTCTTCACAAATAGTTAAAGAATAGATCCCAGAGTTTGTCATGGGCCCCCATATGACCTCATATTTTTCCTTCTAGCTGCTCCAGAATATAGGAGGCTAGAGGGCTTAAATATTTTTTTATCATCACAGTTCATTTTTTCCTTCCTTTTTTGTGAAAATTAACATGTATACAAAAAAACGATAAATTTCAAAGTGTGGCACCACAGTTAGTTGCAGAACATATTTCAGAGTTTGACATGGTTTACAATTCCACAATTTAAGGTTTTTACTTCTAGCTGCTATAGATACTGGAGATTAAAAGAGATATCAATTTAGTGATTCAGCATTCATATTCATTTGTTAAATCCTATCTTCTCTGCATAACTCCACCACCACCTTTGATCTTTCCATTCCTCTCTTTAGGGGTGTCTGGGCTATGGCAATTCTAAATTTTTGATATTGGAAGGGTCTGTCACTAATACGGGGTAGGGAGAGGGAACTATCTGCTGTTCTGGAGAGGCTGGGCTAGGTTTCAGAACTTATCTCGACCAAGGACCCATCTGGAGGTTGTACGTTTCTGGAAAGTTACTCTAGGAAGCTAACATCATTTTAATACCAAAACTGGGTAAAAATGCTATAAGAAAAGAAAACTACAGGCCAATCTCCCTAATGAACATAGATGCAAAAATTCTCAACAAAGTACTAGCAAATCAAATCCAAGAAAAGATTAAAAGAATTATACATAACCACTAAGTGGGGTTTATACCAGGAATGCAAGGATGGTTCAATGCAAGAAAATCAATTAATGTAAAACAGCACATTAACAAATTGAAAGGGGAAAATCACATGATCATCTTGATTGATGCTGAAAAAGCATTCAACAAAATTCAGCATCCTTTTCTGATAAAAAAAATTTCAAAAGATAAGAATTAAAGGTAACTCCCACAATATGATATAGGGCATATATGAAAAACCAATAGCCAGCATCATACTCAATGGAGAGAAACTGAAAGCTTTCCCCCTAAGATCAGGAAAGAAGGATGCCCACTGTCACCACTACTATTCAACATTGTGCTAGAAGTACTAGCTAGAGCAATCAGGCAGGACAAAGAAATTAAAGGCATCCAAATTGAGAAGGAAGAAGTAAAGCTGTCATTATTTGCAGATGACATGATACTGTACTTGGGAAATCTACAGCAAAGTTACTTGAGCTAATCAACAAATTCAGCAAGGTGGCAGGATATAAAATTAATGTGTAAAAAACAGTTATGTTCCCATACACAAGCAATGACCTAACTAAGGAGTCAGTTAAGGAAAAAGTTCCATTCAAAATAGAAACTAAAAGAATCAAGTACTTAGGAATGAACTTAACAAAGGATGTAGAAGACTTGTACACTGAAAACAACATAGCATTGCTAAAAGAAATCAAAGGAGATCTACATAGGTGGAAAGATGTATTCATAGATACAAAGGCTAAACATAGTTAAGATGTTAATTCTACCAAAACTGATCTACAGATTCAACACAGTGCCAATCAAAAGTCCAACAATCTACTTTGAAGACTTGGAAAAGCTAGTTACCAAATTCATCTGGAAGGGAAAGAGACCCCAAATAGCTAAAAGCATCCTTAAAGAGAAGAACATAGTGTGTGGATTAACACTCCCTGACTTTAAACCTATTATAAAGCCACAGTGGTGAAAACAGCATAGTACTAGCACACAGATAGAAGTATTGACCAATGGAATTGAATTGAGAGTGTAGAAGTAGATCACGAAATCTATGGTCAACTGATTTTTTGACAAGGCCTCCAAATCCAATGAACTGGGACAAAACTATCTTTTCAATAAATAGGCATGGAAGAACAGGATATCAATAGCCAAAAGAATGAAAGAGGACCCTTACCTTACATACAATACAAAAATTAACTCAAAGTGGATCAAACACCTAAATACAAGAATGAGCACCCCAAGACTTCTAGAAGAAAATTAGCAAACATCTTTAAGACCAAGTAATAGAAGGTAGCTTCCTAAACTTTATACCCAAAGCACAAGCAACAAATGAAAAAATAGATAAATGGGAACTCAAAATCAAATATTTCTGCATCTCAAAAGACTTTGTCAAAAAGTTGAAGAGGCAGCCAACTCAATGCGAGAAAATATTTGGAAATCACACATCAGAAGAAGGTTTGATATCCTGTATACATAAAGAAACCATACAACTCAACAACAAAAGAACAAACAACCCAGTTATAAAATGGGCTAAAGATAAGAATAGGCATTTTTTTTTTGAAAAGCTAATACATATGACTCAAAAGCACATGAAGAAATGTTTGTTTTCATTGGCTATAGCGAAATGGAGATCAAGACTACAGTGAGATACCACCTCTACCCATAAGAATGACTGCTATTAAACAAACAGGAAACTATAAATCTTGGTGAGGATGTGGGGAAATTGGGACACTTGTGCACTGCTAGAGGGAATGTATAATGGTGTAGCCACTATGGAAGACTGTTTGGTGGTTCCTTAGGAGACTAAATATGGAGTTGCCCTATGACCCAGCAATAGCACTACTTGGTATATACCCAGAAGAGCTGAAAGCAATGGCATAACAGACATTTGCACACTAATATTCATAGTAGCATTATTCACAATTGCCAAAAGATGTAAACAAACCAAATGCCCATCAACAGACGAGTAGATTAACAAAATGTGGTATATACCTATGATGAAATATTATGCAGCAGTAAGATGAAATGACACCCTGAAGCACAAGACAAGATGGATGACCCTTGAGGACATAATTCTGGGTGAAATAAGTCAGACACAAAAGGACAGATACTGTATGACTCCTCTTTCATGACGGTGGTAAAGGTAAAATCAGAGACTTATAATACAGAATATAGGGGACTTAGAAATACACACAAGCTAGAGATGGGTGAATGGTTAGCTAATGAAGTTGAACTCCAATGTAAGAGAATAGATAGAAGTCAAGGCAGTTCTCTAGGGGGTCTATAAGAAATAATACCATATTGAAGGTGAACAAGATTTGAAAGGGGTTGTGTACCTATGTGTACCACTGATTAACACTAGAAATATAAATTAACTCTTGGAAGAACTATTTCAAAGGTATGATTCTTGTACAAAGAGTGTTTAAGTCCAGGGTACAGGGGAAATCTGCTATTGCATGCTATGGACTATGTTTAACAGGAAAATATCAGCACTACTACAGCAACAGCACGGGTAAATAATGGGGGGAAGGCCAAGAGTTAAGAGGAGGTTTAGATTTCCTATTTGGTGAGAGTGTGTTTATTGGTTATCTTTCTCTTGGGAACAATGAAATTATCTAAAACTGAGAGTGTTGATGGACTGTGGACTTTATGCATTATACTAGATGCCTAATGAATGCAGGAGGCTAAAGGATGAACTGACTGAGAAGTAGATTGGTGAACAATGGTGGGTACGTATGATCAAATATTGTGCTGCTACATAAAGGAACAAAGTCGTGAGGGATGCAATGATGTGAATGAACCTGTGGGACATTCAGTGAGACAAAATAAGCCAGAAATGAAAGAGCAATTACTGTATGGTCTCCTTTCAAAAATGCTTATTACAAAACAGGGGCCTAGATTGTAAGCTCTTATAGCAGACGCATTTAGTCTGGAGTGGTAATTGTTATTTCTGGATTTTGAGAGACTGTTATACATATAACCTGGTACTTAGAGATAAGACGAAGCCAATCAAGTTGGGGTTAAAGTAATTCACAGAAATTAAGGAAGGGGTAAGGAAGTAAGGAAGACATTGTCTATTTTTAGAACTACATATACTCTTCAAGGCCAAAGGAAGAAAAGTTTATTTTATCTGGAACCTAAATTTTCTATAGCACATAATCTAACTCCACCTCTCTATATAGCTCATTTAACAATTGAAACACAGCCAGTCTAAAATAAGAAAGAGGGCCTTTAATCCTGTATAGTTTAATGTAATACCTGGATACCTACTAGAATATATTACCTAGATAATAAAAAGATATTGGCAACATCCCTTGAGGGATGGGAGAAAAAATATGGAACTATTAAACTTTACCACCAGGAAATCCTCTGATACTGTGTCAAACTTTAGGGACACCCAAATCAATAGGCCAAGCCCTTGATCTTAAGGCTTACTCTTGTAAAGCTTATGTAGGTAGTGGAGAAGCTTAGCCTATCTATAGGCATGCCTAAGAGTTACTTCTGGAGGTACTCTTTTGCTACTCAGATGTGGTCTCATTCTCTCTAAGTCCAACTCTGCAAGTGAAATCATTGCCCTCCCCCCTACATGGGGACATGACATCCAGGGGTGAAAGTCTCTCTGGCAACATGGGAGATGACTCCTAGGGATGAATCCAGACCTGGCACCCTAAGATCAACAATTTCATCCTGACTAAAAGGGGGAAAAGAAGTGTAACTAATAAAGTATCAGTGGCAGAGAGAGTTCAAATAGAGTCGAGAGGCTACTCTGGAGGTTGCTCCTAGGCAAGCTTCAGTTAGACCTTGCTACCTATCATAACCTGCCTACCCCCAATCAGGATCATTCCAGCCAATCCTAAAGAACACTTAGGGCAATTTATAAGATTCCACAAGGGTTCCAGGCACTAAAGTAACTTTCCAGAAACCTACAACCTCCAGATGGGTCCCTGGACCAGATAAGTCCTGAAACCTAGAGGGCCCAGCCTCTCCAGAACATCAAACAGTTCCATCTCTCTACCCCGTATTAGTGACAGCCCCTTCCCACATGAAAAAGTTAGAATTGCCATAGCCCAAACACCCCTAAAGAGAGGGATAGAAAGATCAAAGGTGATGGTGGAGTTATACAGTGATGATAGGATTTAACAAATGAATATGACTGCTGAATCATGAAAGTGAGATGTCTTTTAATCTCCAGTATCTTAGAGGAGCTAGAAGTAAAAGCTTAAAATTGTTAAATTGTAACCCATGCCAAACTCTGAAATATGTTCTACAACTACTGTGGTGCTGTGTTTTGAGATTTTTTTGTTTTTTGTATATATGTTATTTTTCACAAAAAATTAAAAAATTGATTGTAATGATAAAAAAATATTTATTCCTTTTAGCCTCCTATATTTTGGAGCAGCTAGAAGGAAAAATCTGAGAGGATTGTATGGTAGCCTATGACAAACTCTGGGCTTTGTCCTGTAACTGCTTCTTTAAGAGTGCTTTAAAAATTATTGCTTTTTTCTTTCTTTGCTTCATATATACATTATATTATACAATTAAAAAGTTAACTAACTAACTAAAATATATATATATAATGCTTATAAATAACATAGTCTATAATTAGAGTCTCTGACAAATAATGTGATCTTCTTTTCATCTGTAACAAACTGTGTTCTTGTCCCATCCTCTGGACTTACTAGAATCTCCCCAATTTACCCTGTTTGATCTATTCATCTTTAGTCACCTTAACTTTTAGCCCATGTATGTGCTTTGCATGCAAATGATTTTAATTTATATCAAATTATAAGTTCTGCAAACATCGCAATATGAATCTCATAGAATTACCATGAGCATTAATTGAGCTAAAGCCAAAAAACAAACAAAACCCAGCATAACAGCAGATGATGACTTGAGTACAAAAGATTTATTTCTGGTCTCAGGAGATACATGTAAGGGAGTGGGCAAAGTGAGATAGGAAAGAAGGTGGTGGAGACTGGGTTCTCTAGAAGCAGATGCTAGACAGACTATGGGTTCAAGATATTTTAGAACATCCATGAAAGGAGGGAAGAAGGACAGTCAAACTCTAAAGCAGTTCTGATAAAACCTCAGCCAACCTGGAGAGGAGATCTGGAGTGAGTATTACCCATTAGTATCACCTCACATGGGGCCAGAATGCCCAGGCTTACACCCAAATTTCACCTAGTTACAGGATGTGGGCTTCCCAGGAAGGATGATTCTCTGCCTGAGACAGATCCTGAAGGATATGACAGCTGAGGGCTACTGCTGGTCACATTCCCTCCAGAAGGGCAGCAAGTTCTTCCTTGAAGGGAGATCTGAATGGTACATTTCCTTGTCTACCACAGGAGGAAAGCCAATATAATGTATGTTGAATAGGATTCTGCTGTGGCAGCCAAGATTTAATTTCACTGGGGTCTCTGAGATTCTGTTGAGACTGTCTCAGGATTGTTCCATCAAGGGATGGGGAAAGATATAAAACTTTAATCCTATGAGGGGCAGGAGTTTGTGCAGTTTAAGTTGCACTTAGAGCAATCTTCAACTTTCAGTAGAGAAACAGTGTTTACTATGTAAGAATAAAAGTTAAGTTTGAGGAGGTGTTTGAAATTCTTACTAGTCATCTAGCAGTGCAATATTAACTCTACACTACATATTGTAGAGGACTCTTTAAATTGGACTTTGAGTGCCCCAGGTCACTGTGGGCTGTCCTATTGGAGCCCAACTCTCCCCCAACCTCTCCTGTCTGGTGTGATCTATAGAAATGAAATATACAGATGAATGGCCACAGGAACATTTCTAAAAGCTGAGCCTCTTGTATGGCCCATAGCTTCTAAATCAAAGGCTTTAGAAATTCTACTCTTGTATAATACAAGCCTTTAGTGATCTCTGAGCGATAGCAAATGCCAGTGGACTGTTGTTTTCCCTAGGAGTTTAAAAGGCTATTCCTTCCCTGGGTGAAGTCAGGACACCATGGGTCCAATGGAGTGAAAGGCTTAAAGAGCTGGCTGGGAGAGCAGACTCTTTAAAGAACTTCTGGGAGAGGCAGACTCTTTAAAGAACTTGTCTGGAAAGGAAAGTCTCTTGGACCAGTCTCCTGCATACTCTGCCCTGAGGGTTAATATTGTACAAACCATCTGCTCTCTCCTTCACATAGTTTGTGTTACCCAGTTGATTGTTTTTCCTCTTGGATAAAAAGCATGACAATCTGGGATTGTGCTTCCCTTTTAGCAACGTTCACTCCCAGCAGCCTGCGTGGGGTAATTTGGCTAAGAGTCAACATAGTTACAATTTGCAATTGGCATATTTTTTTGTGCTCAGGAAACTGTATACTGTATAATATAAAGAACTTGTGAAAAGCAAAACAGGATCCTGTCATTGTACTATTATATGAATATCATAGAAACAAAATGTTAATACAGGTATATACCTAGCCTTTTAACCTTTCTAACTTTCCCCTTGAACTCTTAGAACCCACTCCATCCCAAACTGTCCCAAAGCACCTGACTCCTGGACTTTACTAGACAGAGTGAGCCAAGAATAAAGGAAAAGTAATATTTAATCTGAAATTCAAAGCATTCTCCCACCCCATCTTCTGCATTTCAGTAAATGGCACTATAATTTCCCTCACCCCTTATAACCAAGCTGTCAGCAAGATCTGCAGAATCTTATTCCAAAATATCTGTAATCATCTCATTCCTTCATCTCACTGGCACCTTTCTCACCTAACTGGTCTCCCTGCATCCATTTTTGTTCCTCTCAAGTAATTTTGTTCAAAGCACTCAGCATGATCTTTTTTAGAGACAAATTTATTTATGCCATCCCTCAACTTAAACATGTCATTGACCTCCCATTGCCCTTAGAATTAAATTGAAGCTTTCTAGACACTACAAAACTCCACATGACCCAGTTCTTATCTGCCTCTTTGAATTGTTTATTGAGTGGTAAGGAAATTTGGGTATTTATTCATCCATTCCCATTACTTTTCATTTGAGGGTCACTTCTAGGAATATTGACTCCCTGACACTTCTAGTCTTCCCCATATTAAAGCCAACATTACCCCCATTGCCTGAACTTCCTACAGAGTCCTCTCAATCTATCCCATTATATGAATCAAAGCTTTCTGAGTTATGCAACAAAAAGGTCAGATAAGTATCTTCATGTCTAACCTCTTGGGAATTCCAAAAGCCCTCCCAGTGTTATATATCTTTTATTTTCTTTCTTTTTTTTTAAAACTTTTTTGTTGTATAGTATAACATATATACAAAGCAAAGAAATAAAAAAGCAATAGCTTCCAAAGCAATCTTCAACAAGTAGTTACAGGACAGATCCCAGAGTTTGTCATAGGCTACCATACCATCCTCTTAGATTTTTCCTTCTAGCTGCTCCAGAATATAGGAGGCTTAGGCTTAAATATTTTTTTATCACCACAATTGACTTTTTAGCCTTCTTTTTTGTGAAAAATAACATGTATACAAAAAATCAATAAATTTCAAAGCACGGCACCACAATTAGTGTAGAACGTATTTCAGAATTTGACATGGGTTGCAATTCCACAATTTTAGGTTTTTACTTCTAGCTGCTCTAAGATACTGGAGACCAAAAGAGATATCAATTTAATGATTCAGCAATCATATTCATTTGTTAAATCCTATCATCATTGTATAACTCCACCATCAACTTTGGTCTTTCTATCCCTCTCTTTAGGGGTGTTTGGGCTATGGCCATTCTAACTTTTTCATGTGGGAAGGGGCTGTCAATAATATGGGATAGGGAGATGAAGCTATCTGATGTTCTGGTGAGGCTGCGCCCTCCAGATTCCAGGAATATATGGTCCAGGGACCCATCTGGATGTTGTAGGTTTCTGGAAAGTTACACTAGTGCTATAAATTTTTCTTAGTGGTAGGAGGAGAGGTTTTACTGGCATGCTGCAGACCACTGGAGCCCTAAAAACTTCAGTGATGTGGTAGGCATATACATCCTTGTAAGGTTTATCTCTTACTATCGGTATGCTTGTGACTTCACAGGCTATCCAGAATCCTTACCACTTCCTGCTCTTCAAGTCAAATTAAAATGATGTTCTGTATGTTAAAACACTGAATGAAGCTGAATATGAGAATGATAGAGGGAGGAGGGCTGGGGGCACAAATGAAATCAGAAAGAAAGATAGACAATAAACACTGAGATGGTATAATCTAGGAATGCCTAGAGTGTATAATGATAATGACTAAATGTACAAATTTTAAAAATGTTTTGCATGAGGAAGAACAAACGAATGTCATTACTTACTGCAGGGTGCTAAAATAGATGGCAATTAATATTTAAAAATTTCAACTTATGTATGAGACTAAAGCAAAAAATGCTTATTTGGTACAAAATTTATATTTTGACTAGTGCATTTCCTAATATAACATATGTAGACAGCTTAATTGAATACCATAAGTACATGGAACCTTGAGTAGGACATGAGATTTTGTGGGTATGTCCAGAGTGATGCCCCAATAAGTCCCAGAGTGATTTGAACAGTGAATAAAAAAGTATTTGCAAAGTCCCCTTCAGGAAATGGTGAGAAAGGGGGAAAATTCAACTTCCCCAAGTTGAATTCTTGATATTCTCACAAGCAGTGTGGACAACCAAAGCTATAGGCTGAGCCCCCAGTCTTGGGGTTTGTTCATATGAAACTTAACCTCACAAAGGATAGGTCAAGCCTACTTAAAATTAGGACTAAGCATCACCCCAAGAGAACCTCTTTTGTTGCTCAGATGTGGCCTTTCTCTCCAGCCAACACAACAAGCAAACTCACCATCCTCCCCCTGTCTACATGGGACATGACTCCCAGGGGTGTGGACCTTCCTGGAAATGTAGGACAGAAATCCTAGAATGCACTGAGACCCAGCATCAAGGAATTGAGAAAACCTTCTCAACCAAAAGGGGGAAGAGCAAAATGAGACAAAATAAAGTTTCAATGGCTGAGAGATTCTAAACAGAGTCAAGAGGTAATCTTGGAGGTTATTCTTACGCATTAAGCAGATATCACCTTGTTAGCCAAGAGGTAATGGAGAGGCTGGAGGGAAATGCCTGAAAATGTAGAGCTGTGTTCCAGTAGCCATGTTTCTTGAAGATGATTGTATAATGATATAGCTTTCACAATGTGACTGTGTGATTGTGAAAACTTTTTGTCTGATGCTCCTTTTATCTACCTTGTCAACAGATGAGTAGAACATATGGAATAAAAATAAATAAAAGGGGGAACGAATGTTAAAATAAATTTAGTTTGAAATGCTAGTTATCAATGAAAGGGAGGGATAAGGGGTATGGTATGTATAATTTTTTTTCTGTTGTCTTTTTATTTCTTTTTCTGAATAGATGCAAATGGTCCAAGAAATGATCATGATGATGAATATGCAACTATGTGATGATATTGTGAATTACTGATTATATATGTAGAATGGAATAATCAAAAGTTAAGAATGTTTGTTTGGTGTTTTTTGGTATTTAAAAATATATAAAAATAAATAAAAAAGGATGTTCTGTGGGTGAGCAAACAATGGAAGTTTCCTTTAACAGAGAGCATGGGACAAGAATATAATATGTAATTCTGTGCCTTCTAAGTGAATGCAAACTGACTCTAATCCTCTTTCCTGATAGAAATTATGAAACTTTCAATGGATATATAGGCACATGCCAAGAGCCACATACCAAATATAATTGCTGATCTATTCTAGTAAAGATGCACATAAGGCACAATGGCTTGGTTAGGTTTACATTAGTCTGACATAACCCAACAGGATATCTATTTTTTAAAGGGATGATGATTTATATAGGAATATGATCATGACTTCCCCTGCATCCTTTACATTTTTAGTAGTGTCAATAATCACTACAATACCAGGAAACCAGGATACAGTTTGCTTCAGATCCACTAATCTGGCTGGGGTGGGCAGATTTAGGAATTTTCACTTCGTTTATCCTTCATTTAGTACTCTCCCTATACAGAAAAAAAAGAGTCAATATGAATATTCTGCTTGGTGTTAAATATTTCTATCTCAGTTATGTGCTGAAGGACCAGGAAATTGACCACAAGATGATTTCATAGACCCACTGGACCAACTTCGAGATAGAATTGACAGTTTGCATCTCCCGGTATCAATGTATTCAATCCCTGTGCTCCATAGCCCTCAAAATATCAGGATAGTCCCATTTTTTTTCCTATGGTAATTAAGCATTGGAACCTTAGGGGAAGAATTGGAAGAATCACTAGTGTATCTACTTGGTATGGTGTTTCAGAGTCCTTGCTCAAAGGGGACTTGGCTTCTTTGTCAATTGATGAGCTCAGAGTCTGAGAACTAAATGGCATCTGGAAAATGGATAAGGAATTATGACTTTTTGTGTTGTTTGATATTAGTCCTCTGCTTGCCTGCTCTTGAGTTTCTTTGGTTATGTAAGTCAAGTAATACCAACTTTGGTTGTCTATTTATTTTTCCCAAGGATCACTATTGCCACTAATCCCTATAGATTAGAGCCCCTGGTTGCCATCTTGAACCTTCTGTTTTTTACAGTAGTTATTTCCACCTTGCACTGGATGGTTCAATGATGCCTCTTTTGCTGTTAATATTTCTAGAAACCATGAATTCCCATTGACACTTGGCACCCCAGGTCCATGGTAGTTTCCCCTTCCACCAAGTCTGACCTATAGTGGACACCTGTCATTGTGAGCATCTCTATGGTGCCAGAAATCCCTTACTGACATGTGCCTTAATTCTGTAAGAGTGCTCTTCGCCCTCCCATGGAATATGACCATCTGATGGGTTCTCTGGTCTTCTTTAATACGTTCATACTAGCATGGCCACTGCTTTAAGACTTTTGACTCCTTCCTCAATACTCTACCAAGTTAGTCTAGCTTCTCTATCTCAACACTCTTGCCATTATTATTTTCAGCCTTCCACAATCAAATCAAGCAGGAAACTAGAATTTAAGTTTCAGGCAACTGGTGCTGAGTCATTTGAGAGTACCTCCCCAAACTTACAATAAATTATTTCTTATCTAGCTTTATATTCCACTCCTCCCCATTCCAGCACCCTTCAAATTCATTCCCAGGCAGATGCTTCTCCATTTATGCCAGTACATATTAGTCAGGTCCTGAAGCTATTTTGGTGAATAGCATTTTTCCTCCTAAAATATAGATGATACTTCCTTAATAGGGCCATACTAGGTCTTGATCCTCATTATTAGTATAGAAACTATGAGAAGACCTTTTCACAGTTCTCATATATTTAGAAGGGCAAGTATCATCCTGCAAGACATCTCCTTTTAGGTGAGGCTTTGGCATGTTTCCATGTAATAGAAAGTTATTGTCCTCTAGCAAGAGACCATGAGCATTTACACCAGCCCCTGAATATTCAGGGGAATCTGGGCATTTAGAGGTCTTAAGGGCATCTTCCCTGGTATAACTATTTCTTACTTACTCCTTTCTCAAAAGGCCAGGATTTAGCAGAGATTTGCTGGTACTGTGAATTCATCCTTACTTATAATTCTGCAATTCCACAATCGTGTCTTAGGCCTGATTTTCATAAATCTGCTTTCAAACTGCAGAAGATGATCTCCTTAAATGCTGTTAGGGAGTCCTTCTGGCTTTCATATTATGGCTGAGTTGGTAGCTGACCTAACTACCTTAAAATTTAATGTTCAGGCAACTGGTGCTGAGGAAATGAACATGACATTTTTTTCCTTGAGAGTATCTGAGGCACTTAGCAACCAACCAGATCCACAGTCCTGAAATTTATCATTGCCCTGATATCTAAAATAAGTCCCCAGACTCACCAGTTGTTGTTGTCTCTGCAGTTTAGGTATAATTGAAGCTTCCCATTTTGGTCAAATAGATCATTTTTCTAAGGTATATAATGGATATTTTTGGTGTCTGTTTTGGTTTCCTAGCATGATGAAAACAGATACCGTAAAATATGTTGGCTTAAACAATTGGAAATTTATTAGCTCAGAGTTTGAGGCCATGAGAATGTCCAAATCAAAACAGCATCAAGGAGATGCTTTCTTCCCAAAGACCAGCTCCCGGTGATCCTTGGCTCCTCAGCCACATGGTACATGTTGGAATTTGCTGGTGACTCTTTTCTCTTTTAGGTTTCATTGCTTTCAGCTTCTGGCTTCCATGACTCTCCTCCCCTACCATATTCATTCCATTTTAAAAAGCTCTAGTAATAGAATTAAGTTCCATGCTGAATGAGGCAGGTCACACCATAACTGAAGTAGCCTCATCAAAAGATCTTGCTTATAATGGGCTCTCACCCACAGAAATGGATTAGATTTAAGAACATGCTTTTCTAGGGTAAATACATCTTCAAACCAACACTCAGTTCTTGAATTCCCTGATTCCCCTGAACCTTCTAGGTCTTCAGAAGTAGGTCACATGCTTTGTTTGAAGAGAGCGCTCCCTACTTGATTGAAAACTATGCAGAAGTCTCAACTAATAGCCATGTCTTATAAAATAAGGTTTCTCTTCTCATGTTCTGCCTGTAACTAACCTCTTATTCACCAGATCCACATTAAGGTCACATCTCAGAAGAACCTGCCTGGGGAAATATTGGGCCTGTTAAGGTTGGTGAAAGATGCCGAAGGAGTTAACAGAACCTGGCTAATGTACAGAGAGGAATAAGGAAAGTATATCTGGAAATGGATCCTGAAGATGCTGGGCCTGCTGGGGGTGAATATAAATCTGGATAAGTGTGAAGTTTGTCAAAATGAGGGCATTTCCCCATGACATGATTTAACATGGAGAGGACCCTGAGGACAGTCTGGCATAGCTTTTAAAAGCTTGGAAAAAGTTATGATCCTCATTATGTGAAGTAGAAATGCCAGAACTGGCTATGCAGTCAGTGGGGGAAGGAATCATGTGGAAATGGATCTACCACCAATATCCAACTACAATCTACTCTATAAGAGCTGGTCACATTCCTCAGTAGGACCTTGAGGATATACTGTTTGACAAGTTAAAAATGAATACTTTGGTAAGGGGCACCTGCGTTGTTGAAAATTTGTCCTTTGTGAGCTGGACCTGACAGTAGGAGATGCTGTTATAGACCTGGGCTCCCTGACAGTGATAGTGATAACAGGATCCCAGAATAGCAGAAACCAAGTGACAGTAAACCTCTGACCCACAGTTGCATATGAAGATGGCTTATGGACAAGATAGAAGGGCAAACCACAGGATGCTTCTTAATAAAGATAATATAAAAAGCATTCAAGAGTGGATTAGCAAAAGGATAATGTCAACTGCTGCCTCAGTGGGAAATCATGGCTTGTCACTACCGTTTTCACATTTTAATATTATGGGGCTACTTTGCTATTAATCGGTTTCCATTCACAGACTCCCCTACTGTGAAACTGATTCTAATTTCCTAATAGCTTGGAAGTAAACTGTCCTATTTGCTATTCTCCATATATTTGGGGGCACACAGACAATATCTAGGACAATGATATAGGGTAGAAACTAAGGTTATGTTATGTTAATGTAATCTTGAATATTTTGACAGTGATTCAAGCAAGATTCCTTTTAGGAGACTTCTGTCTGACTCTGATTGCATCTGTTTTTGTTTTGTTCATTTGTTTTTTGTTTGGGTGACTAACATATGTTCTTTCTGATGAGGATATAGCCCCTTTGATTGGGGAAGATGTGGCAATGATTGAGGTCAAAGTTTGACTGTCTATACAGGCTGCAGTTGACAGATCATAATCTAAGCATGCTCAGACAGTATAAGCTTTAGTATCATTCCCTTTCTTTTACTTACCAGAAAGCGAATTAGGCTTCCTGCTAACTGGTACCTCCAAGAGTCCCATTCCTGCTGGCAGACAAGAGATATCCAAGGCCTGATTCAGCACATTCATGGTTAGGAGTTTTAACAACTAAATTAAGAAACTTCTTTTGAAATGGGGGCCAGAGGGGACTTCCAAATGCCTTGAGGTTGCTCAGTCTCCTAAGCTGGTTATACCCTCCTTTCAAATATGTAAAAGAGGAACTAAACTCATGCAAAGTGAGTGGGATTCCCCTTTTGGCTTATTGTGGATTTTTAAGTGGTTATTCTAAGCATAATATCCTTTTCTTCCCCAGTTCTCCTCTGGCCTTAATCATTTCTTCTTCTTTCCTCTTTTAAAATAAACAAAGCAAAATAACACTTATGAACACATCCCTGCCCAATGGTTAAATCATCCACCAACCATCCTGGTATCTACCATATCAGCTGTTCGTTTCCCCACTGCTTGGGGTGTAAGAAGGGAGCTAAGGTGAGGGATAAGAGCACTTCAAGAAGTCCAGACAAGAAGAGTTCAATGGACCTATGGAACTTGCTTAAGACAAATGCTCTCCATAAAGGATCGCATTTCTGGCAGTAGACAGATCAGAGATCACAGATACTCTGTTGGCCTAAGGATAACTCAAGCTCCATCTGGTCAACCTTCTCATCTTTTAAATGAGGACATGGACATCCTTGACTATAAAATATAAAATGCAAACTTAAGAAGTATGGGTGGCTTGATCCAGAGTGGACTCAAGGGGCTTTGCTAAAGGAAACCAACTAACTCACGGCTGAGCTGAAACTGGCAAGCAGATTTCCCCTTGAAAGTTTTTTCTGCAGAATGCAAATCTGTTTACGTTTTGATGTTCCTGCTGTAGCCCTGCTGGTTTCTAGATCAAGCAGATGTATGCGCCCCCAAAATCTCCAAATCACTAATTTCTAGGATATCACCCCCACCCACAGGCTGCTTGAGCACAATTGGTCCAGGACACTGAATAAGGGTTTCCTGTTCCTATCTACACTTCATTCCCAAGCCCCAACTAGTCCCTTTGGAAGGGACTTCTCTATATCCAAATCAACAGGCTGCTCAGTGAGATCCTTAGACGTTTGACCAAGTGGGTCCCATCTATACCACACAAGCTTGCAAATGTCTCTACCTAGCTTTTTTTTTTTTTTTAATGTTTTTATTGTGAAATACAGTATATATACCAAGAAGCAATAAATTTCAAAATACATTGTAACGAGTAGTTTTAGAACAGATTTCAAAGTTTGGTGTGGGGTATGCAGTTCCACAGTTTCAGGTTTTTTCCTTCTAGCTGCTTTCCACGACACTGGAGACTGAAAAAATATCAATATAATGATTCAGCAGTCATACTCATTTGTTAAAACCTGTCTTCTCTGTTATAACTCCTCCTGCTCCTTTGATCTTTCTCCCAATTTATAGGAATTTTTGGCCATGCCCATTCTAAAATTTTCATGTTGAAAAGGATGTTGACAGTATAGGATAGGGGGATGGAACAAGTTGCTACTCTAGAGAGACTGGCCCCTCTGGGTTGCAGGACTTATTTGACTTAGGAACCCTCTAGAGGTTATAGGTTTCTGGAAAGTAAACAGTGCATTAAACTTTTGTATAATCTCTAACAGAACCTTTGGTGTTCTTTAAGATTAACAGGCAAGCTACGACAATTAGCAATATCTAGCTGAAGCTTGCATAAGAGTTCTAGCTAGTTTTATAACTTCAAAAATCCTGAGAAGAGGCCTGCTTTAGAATAGAATTCTCCATATTCAAATCAACAGGCTGCTCTGTGAAATCCTTACACTTTTGACCAAGTCAGTCCCATCTATACCACACAAGCTTGCAAGTGTCTCTACCTAATTGTTTTTTTAAAACATTTTTTAATGCAAAATATATATACAAAAAAGCAATACATTTCATAATACATTGTAACAAGTAGTTACAATGACAGATTTCAGAGTTTGGTATGGTTTATAGTTCCACAATTTTAAGTTTTTCCTTCTAGCCATTCCAAGACACTGGAGACTAGAGAAATATCAATATAATGCTTCAGCAGTCATGCTCATTTGTTAAATCCTATCTTCTCTGCTATAATTCCTCTTTTTCTTTTAATCCTTCTCCCAATCTTTAGGGGTATTTGGGCTATGCCCATTCTAAATTTTTCATGTTGCATATAACTATCAATAATATGGGATAGGGGGATGGAACTAGTTGATGTTGTTGGAGAGGCTAACCCCTCTGGGTTTCAGGACTTATCTGGCCTAAGAAGTCATCTGGAGGTTTCTACCTAGTTTTATACCTCCAAAAATCCTGTGAAGAGGCCTTCTTGTCTGGAAAAGGAAAGTTTCAGAGCTGATAAACTGCCTTGAACAAGACTGGCTCTATATTTTCAGCACTCACCATCGGGCTCCACCTGCCCCTTTCTAAAAGCCTTTCACATGTTATAAGGTTCATGATTAGCTAAAGTGAGAGCCTTCCCTTTTGGACATAGAATAGGTCCATTATATGAACAGTTATCCTCCCACTTCTGGGTAATTGCTAACATTTGTACTGAGTTCCACTTTTTCCCATATACTATTAGCCATTTCTATTGATCCTTACAGTCTTGTAGTGTCCTAAATCTAAAAAGATCTTAATATGTCTGTCATTAGCTTCCTTATTCATTAAAATAGGAATAAGTGCTTGCACAAAGTAACTCAGCTGGGGAGTGCAGCTAGAATTCCAAGTGTGGCTCCTTCATTCCAAGCGTAGACCTTTCCCCACCGTTTTATGCTATCTTCCTGTATCTAGATGACTGGTTCATCCAAGGCATTTAATATTTTTTTATATATAAAGGATGTTCTCTCCTTTGGTGTTTATTAAAGGATTCCCTCAAAATCATATAGCCAGCTACCAGTAACTTCCCAAAACACAGTTTGCTGCCTCTAACATATTTTGTGATCCTTGAGGTGAGATGCACACATTCCTTTTCTGCAGTAGCAGAACTACCCAGTTTGATATGTCTGTTGGGAAGAAATCAGTATCA
>PVIY010001935.1:0-137724 GCA_004026745.1 Myrmecophaga tridactyla
GCAAATGTCCGTTTGTGTCTTTGCCCTTAAGTCCTCTGAGTAGATACCTAGCAATGGTATTGCTGGGTCATATGGCAAATCTATATTCAGCTTTTTGAGGAACCGCCAAACTGCCTTCCACAGTGGTTGCACCATTTGACATTCCCACCAACAGTGAATAAGTGTGCCTCTTTCTCCACATCCTCTCCAGCACTTGTGAACTAGGAACACTCTTAAAAGGCTTTTTTACTAGCAGAAATGTACAAGGTTTGCCTTCAGCAATGCTATTTTCTTAATGAAAGCTTTTGGCGCCACCTGCTGGTAAGATATCACACTGCCTTCTTAGCAGCTGCAGAGTAGGAAGAAACATTTTCCAAATAAAATGGATGTGAAAAACCCTGACATAACTAAATTGGCAAATTCCTGAGAAATCAGTAATTTAAGCTCCTTTTTTTCCCACTGAAAAATTCCCATCTGAAATACTTCACCACTCCACTTGGGGACACGCTGTGTTCCTACCCAGGTGGTTTGCTTTAGGTGAAAATTTTCTCCAGATTTATATATTTTATATACAGTTCTTTTTTTGAGTTAAAAGAAGGCAAGAACTATAAATAATTCTTTCGGTGTGAGAGAAGCAGAAGTAATTGCCCTGGAAATCCCTCAGGCTGCTTCCATCTAGAATTCTAAGAAGGGTGGAAGATGTTTCTGATATGACATCTAACCCAAGCAAATAAATCCAGTTTTTCACTTTAGGAAAATAAATAAATCAGCTTTTCACTTTAAGAAAAGTCTCATTGTTCTACATCATTAGTTAAATAGGCCCCAGTTAATCCTCTGATGCTTTTATGAACTGGAATCCTACCTCTTCACCTACCATGGCAAAGCATGAGAGAAACAAAGAACGATCTCTAACGTCTTTACGAGCCTGTACTAGGATAATTTATAACTCGCTGATAGAATCAACACAAATTATATTTCAGAGAAATCCACCCCCTTATAAATCAACTGCGTATAAAAATATTCACATGCACATACAATGTGCAGAACAGCAAAGAAAAAAATTATTTTCCTGGAAACACATAGTTCTACAAGTGCCATTTGCCTCGTGCCCTGGAGGAACAGCCACTCTGGAGGTGAACTGGTTGCAAGTATCAACCAATAGGAAAAAAACACTTGTACAGGATTTCACCAAGCAGGGTACTTTGTACCCCTTTCCCCAGTGCCTGCTTTGTCACCAGAATTCCAATCAGCTCTTCAGAGGGTGCCCCCGGAGAGGCTGAGCCAGAGTCTGGAGGACTCAGAATTTGAAGATAACTTGTCCATTGGGCTCTTCTCTAGCTAGAGCACAGCCAGAAATAGCAGATTCCTGCTTTCTGCTTCACCCACACCATCAGGCTCTATCTAACGAACATTCTCCTGTAGGGTGATGCAAAAATAAAAAGTTGATGGGAGAGGTGGCAAAAGCCACTGGTGAAAATATATGTATTCTGTGTGTGTGTGTGTGTGTGTACAGAATTCAAACTGAATGTCTTTCTCTTTTAAAGGAAGAAAATAATGCAAAATAAAGGGGGAAGGGAGAAATGAGTAACTGGGCTCAGTAGAGAAAATGCAGCACAGCAAATACCGAGCTCCATGAATTAATAGCTATTTGTTCTTGGGATACTATCTCCAAGGTTCACTGGCACTCTTCAATATAGTAAGTAGGGTTATGTCCATTTCACAGGTGAGCAGACTAACGCCCAGAAGGTAAATTGCCCTCCATGTATGGTAATAAACGGCAGAGACCCCGCCTCCTCCCCACCCCCTCAATGAAACCCAACGCCCAGCCTCCAAAGCCCACGGTCTTTTCCCTTCCCCAGGCCGCCTCCTATTAGCTGTGATTGCGCCGAGGCTGAGAATGCTTCTGTGAGCCCCGGAGAGCAAAAAGGGCAGGGGCACAGGAGATCCACTTTAGCGTGTTGTGCTTCAAGAACCCAAAGAGACGCCCATTTCTAATAAACCGGAAGATTAGTGTACCTAGCCCAGGCACAGTAACCTCGGTAGCTGCTGCAATCAGCATTTGCCTTTAAAATGAGAATTATTGTCTTTGGGTGTAGATTTCAGTTCAAGCATGAGTCATGCAAGTCTGGCAGACCTGCTTTGTTTTTAGCCAAGTGCAGCGCGTGTGCATTCATCAGTAAGGCATGTCAGAGAGGATGTAGGGGCACTGCCCCCCCCATAACACACACACACACACACACGCATACACAGCTGCCTATCACACCTGCCCTGGGCATCACCCCCCCCTGACAGAATAGAGTCTGTTTCCGACCCCCACGCATCCTAAGGAATGTGATCTTTGCAGAGATCTTGGGGAGGAAATGACCTTGAGAAAAGTCCACTTGATGTCATTCCTTAGCTATTCTGCTGTCAGCTCCCCAAAGTGCCAGGACTGAGGTCACCAGCGACTCCTTCAGCTGCACAAACACAACTTACCACACACATCTCACCAGGGGATTCCAGGAAAGAAAAAGGCTTGTCATCAGAGTAATTCGCATTTGGACCAAATATGGCAGTAAGTGCGGGGGGGGGGGGGGAGCAAAACTGCTCTTGTTTCTCACACAAACCCGAAGCCTCCGTCTGTCATTTTCCACGTGGAGGACATTAAAAGATACATTCGCCATTCAGCTTTCCCATCTGCTTGACGCGCTGCAGAGCTGGGTGTGAAAACCTAAGGAGAGTGATTCCAAAAGCACGCTCAGTGCCCCACAGAGGTAGCAAGGACCTAATAAATGTGGGTGCCTTTTCGTCTCATCTCCCTTGCCCCCCACAGCGTGATTAGAAATCTCTGGTGTCCTACCTAAACCAACAACCGTGGCCCACTAAATGGTTTCCTTCGAACAGCTTCCCTGTCCTAGAGGTTACACTGATGTTAAAACGGATCAAATCGGCAAGCTCTACGTCCAACCTAACACTGTTTGCTTCAGATTCTCAAAGGGGTTGCCATTCCCCCCAAACTTTAAGAAACGCTGTTATAGATTCTTTCCAGGAGCTCTCAGAACAGTGCCCTTCTCTCCTTGGCAGCTGGCGCTGCCTGCAGCATCCCCTCTCTCATCGTCTGCCATCTGCCCCTCCTCCTAATTCTCACCAGGGAGGTCCCTAACGTACAGCTCGAAGGCACCCGGTGTTCCTGGATGTCTCCCAGCATTACCCACCCCATCGCCTTCTCCTTTCGGACAGAACCCTCATTTTACTCAGGGGCCCACAGCGCCCTCTTTTTGCCACGCGCCTGGACGGGAGCTGCCCCGCCCCCATCTCCTGGGACTGCCTGATTGGGCTAAGACGGATCATACCCCTGGAGGGTGACTGGTTTAGAATTAGTCCTCGCCACGATTCCGACCAAAGGGATGTGAGGAATGGTGTGCGGGTATCTCTAGGAATGTTCTTCACCACTCTGAGGAAAAGGCCAAGGGAAGAACCCCTGAAGAAAAGGCCAAGGGTAGAACCCCTTCTCGTGTGCAATCATGAGATGTATGCCTACCTCTGTGATGATGCTTATTCCCCTGCCCCGTTCCTTTTCCTGCCTGGGTCTCTCCAGAGACTATAACTTCATAAAACAGACGTTTTCTTATGCTACTTTTTATCCCACTCCTAATAAAAGGCTTTGGCAGATGTTTGTGCATGAGTCAATGAATCAATAAATGAATAATATTCTAAGCCATCAGAGTGCTGAATTTCCCCAACACACTTCCTAATAGCAAAAGGGACAAAAAAAAAACAAACTTGGTTTGTGATGGCCACACAGCACTGAGTGTCACCGAAGGTTACGTTTAAAAATGGTAAATGTTGGGCGGCTGCCGTGGCTCAGCAGGCAGAGCTCTGACCTGCCGTGCTGGAGGTCTGGAGTTCGATCCCTGGTGCCTCCTGCCCATATGCAAAATAAATAAATAAAAAATAAATAAAAATGGTAAATGTTGTTGGTTTATTTTACCACAGTAATTTTTAAATTTTTATTGTGAAATATATGCAGAAAAGTGATGCGTTTTAAAGTTTGACAAGTAGTTACAGAGCAAATTTCGAAGTATGGTATGGGTTACAGGTCCACAGTTTGAGGCATTTCCTTCTAGCTCTTCTAAAACACTAAAAACTAACAAGAAATATCAATACAATAATTCAGTAGTCACAATCACTTGTTAAATCCTATCTTTTCTGATAAAACTTCTCCCTGTCATTTGTTCTTTCTCCCAATCTTCAGGGATATTTGGGCAATGACCGTTCTAACATCTTCATGTTGAGAAGGGGTGTTGACATCATGGGGTTGGGGGATGCAACTGGTCGCTGATCTTGGAGAGAATGGTGCCTCTGGGTTTCAGGGCTTATCAGGCCTAAGAACCATCTGGAGGTTTTACACTTTGAAAAATAAACTTAGTGAGTGAAACTTTTGAAGAGCCTCAGAGAGAGCCCTGGATCTTCTTTAGGGTTCTCAGGAAGGTTGTTGATTGGGGCTTAGCATACCGTGGCAATATGCAATATCTAGCTGAAGCTACCACAGTAACTTTTTTAAAGGAATGGTGTCCTGACACATACTACAACATGGATGAAACGTGAAGTAAGCCAGACACAAGAAGAGAAATACTGAATGAATCCACCTATATGAATATCTAGAGCAGGTAAATTCGTGGAGACAAAAAGTAGATGAGAGATTACCAGGGGCAGTGAGAAGAGGAGAATAGGGAGTTATTGCTTAATGGGTAGAGAGTTTCTGTTTAAGGTGACGACAAAGTTGTGGAAACACAGTGGTGATAGTTGTGCAATGTTGTGAATGTAATTAATGCCACTTAAAATCACTAAAATGGCAAACTTTATGCTTATATGTATTTTACCACAATAAAATTTACAATAAAGGAAGACTAACTTGTGAATGTGGTTGGCTATAAACTTCCTTCTGTCATGGCTATTTTGCCCAGGACACAAAGCTTGCCTAGATTTTAACCTTCTTTCCTAATTAAGAAATGGTTATTAAGTGACATATGGTACCATGGCAAACATTAAGGACACCCAAACCAATAGACCAAGCTCTTGATGTTGAGACTTGCTCTTGTGAAGCTTATGGATGTAGTGGAGAAGCTTAGCCTACCTGTAGGCATGCCTACAAGTTACTTCTGGAGGACCTCTTTTGTTGCTCAGATGTGGCCTCTCTCTCTCTAAACCCAACTCTGCAAATGAAATCATTGGCCTCCCCCTACATGGGACATGGGGTGAAAGTCTCCCTGGTGGCATGGGATATAATTCATGGGGATGAGTATGGCCCTGGCACCATGGGATCAACAATTCTATCCTGACCAAAACCGGGGAAAGAAGTGTAACAAATAAGTTATCAGTGGCTGAGAGAGTTCAAATAGCATCAAGAGGCCACTCTGGAGGTCACATTTATGAAAGCTTCAGTTAGACATTGCTACCCATCACAACTTGCCAAACCCCAACCAAAACCATTCCAGCCAATCCTAAAGAACACCTAGGGCAATATATAAGATTCTACAAAGGTTCCATTCACTAGGGCAACTTTCCTGAAACCTACAACCTAGACCAGATAAGTCCTGAAACCTAGAGGGCCCAGTCTCGCCAGAACATCAGCTAGTTCCATCCCCCTATCCCATATTATTGACAGCCCCCTTTCAACATGAGAAAGGAAGAATGGACATAGCTCAAATACCCCTAAAGAATGGGAGAAAGATCAAAGGTGATGGTGAAGTTATACAGAAGAGTAGTAGGGTTTAACAAACGAGCATGATTACTGAATCATTATATTGCTATTTCTTTTAGTCTCTAGTATCTTAGAGCAGCTAGAAGTAAAAACCTAAAATTGTGGAACTGTAACCCATACTAAACTCTGAAATCTGTTCTGTAACTAATTGTTGGGCTATGCTTTGAAATTTATTGCTCTTCTATATATATGTTATTTTTTACACAAAAAAGTCAATTGTGATGATAAAAAAAAAATTATTCCTTTTAGCCTCCAATGTTCTGGAGCAGCTAGAAGGAAAAATCTGAAATGATGGTATGGTAGCCCATGACAAACTCTAGGATTTGTCCTGTAACTATTTGTTGAAGAGTGCTTTGAAAACCATTGCTTTTTTCTTTCTTTGCTTTGTATACATATTATATTATACAATAAAAAAAGTTGAAAAAAAAGGAGACCTCTCTATAGGATATCATGATCTTCATAAAAGGGCAGCAACAAAGCAATGTTTAATTGCAACAATATAGATTTTGAGTGCCCTGTATTCTCAGTGAAAGACACACCGAGTTCTGGCCTCAGTTTCCCAAATCAATAAGACTAGTAGTCCAGAAGGCGATGAACTTGAAAGAGAAGGGACCATCTCATCACCTGCAGGGCATTACGACTGGAAGTGGACATCAGGTATAAAGTCTACTATCCCAATCATCAAAATCATTAAATTAAAAACCCCACCTGTTCTTACAAAGCCCAGAGGACAAATTAGTCGAGTTGCATACGGACCACTATGGAATTATTTGCAATTAAGAGCAGTAATTTAGCTTCTGTTCCTGTAATTATAACTTCTCCTGTGTGGACAGACAGATCCCTCATTGTGTCTGGAACAATTGCCACATTCCAAACACAAAGCAAGCCAAAAGAGCGTACCCCAGGGCCAGCTCTTTCAACAATCTATCGCTCAGCAGCTAGGCGCTGCAGCCAGCTCCGGGAGCCAGTTTCCTGCCTTTGTTAGCAGGTTGAGGCTGGAATTCCATCCAAATGGATTTGACCCCTTTATTAAACAGCCATGCATATTTCCCTGATTAGTATATTCCTGTGTTTAGATGGGAAGTGGCAGGGTCTGGGGAGGTAAAGGGGGAGAGAGGGAAAAAAAACAAGGAAAAACAACTTCATTCTCTTCGTGCTATAATGGTAACAACTCATTCCAAGTGTAGTATCTAAACTCCTCCATACATAAACACACATACAGCTATTAAAAAACATGTGTCATGCATACGCAATGAAGGTAATTGCGTGGAAATGAGCAAGCACGCTTGGTATCGTTCATTTAAAAATATTGCTATGGGGCTCTGTTTATAATCAGGGTGATGCATAAAATTATAAACCATGGTCTGCTGGCAACTGTCCATATCTTTATGAATCCTATTCCTTAAAGGATATTGTTTTGTTTTCATGATGGCACTGAAGAGGAGCCTTTTGTTATTAGGCAACGGAGGTGATTCCTAGGTATGTAGGAATGGAACAGTGTTCTGGGCACAATGCCTTCCAGAACCACACCCTATGTTTTGAAATTTTCTCTAAATGCTACAGTCTAGCTCCACTTTTACTGCCCTTCCTATTAACCTGAAGTCACCTATTATCATAGATCAATGCACTATGTATTCTACAGCAAATATTTGTATTACTATATGTATATTAATGTCTGTTTGTAAATGGCCCAAAGTCAAAGAAAGAATAATTCAGCATTGAAAACCTTAGAAGATTATCCTAATTAAAAACATCTGTGCTGTCTTACAGTAAAAATAAAACAAAACGAAACATATGTGCTTCAAAGGACATCATCAAGAAAGTGAAAAGACTACTTGGCAAATTTCTGCACCATCATCTATCCAATAGGGGGCTTGTACCTGGCATGCAAAAGGAAGTATTATAACTCAATATTAAAATGATAATTAACCCAATTAAAATTGGGCAAAGGATCTGACTGGATACTTCTCTAGACAAAATATACAATGGGCCAATGAGCACATGAAAAGATGCTCAACATTGTTAGCCATCAGCGAAATGCAAATCAAAACCCTAAGATGGGATGGGCCACCGTGGCTCAGCAGGCAGAGTTCTTGCCTGCCATGCCAGAGACCCAGGTTCGATTCCCATTGCCAGCCCATACAAAGAAAAAAAGGAAAAAAAAATCCCAAAACCCTAAGATGTCACTTCACTCCCACAAGGATAGCTAGAATTAAAAAGTCAGATAATAACAAGTATTGGTGAAGATGCAAAGAAATTGGAACCCTTAATGTAAAATGGTGCAGGTGCTTTAGAAAATAATCTGGAAACTCCTCAACTGGTCAGCGCAGAGTTATCATGTGACCCAGCAATTCTACTCCTAGGTAGACCCAAAAGAAATGAAAACATGTGACCACACAAGAACTCATCTGCGAATACTCATGGTATTATTCATAAGACCCCCAAAGTGGAAACAACTGAAATGTCCATCAACTTATGAATGGATAAACCAATGGGTTATAACCATATATTTTAGTCGGCTAAAGTTGCCGAAATCCAATATTACAGAAATGGGTTGGATTTTACAGTGGGGATTTATTAACTAACAAGGGTACAGTTCTGAGGCCATGAAAATGCCCAAATCAAGGCACCGACAGGCGATGACTTCTCCCTGAGGCTGGCTGCTAGCAGTCTTGGACTCCTTTGTCAGAAAGTAAGGCACGTGGCAGCATCTGCTGGTCCTTCTCTCCTGGATTTCAGTTTCTTGCTGTTCCTCTCTGAGCTCCTGTTCACATTCTTCTCTCTCAGCTTCTGTGCTTTCTTTATATTTTATGCTTTTATAAAGAGCCCCAGTAAGAGGATTAAGACATTCCTGGGGCACATCTCAACTGAAATAACCTCATTGATAGGTCCCACCCACAATAGGTCCAAACTCACAGGAATGGGTTAGCTTTAAGAAAATGATCTTTTCTGGGGCCCATGAACCTCCAAACCATCACAATATACAAAGGAATATTATTCAGCAATAAAAACAAATGAAGTAAATGTTGCCACATGGATGAAGAAGCCAGTCATAAAGAACTATATAGTGTATGAGTTCATTTTGTTTTACTTTTTTATTGTGAAATATAACATATATACAAAAAAGCAATAAATGTCCAAATACATTTTAACAAGTAGTTATAGAACAAATTTTGAAGTCTGGTATGGGTTAGAGTGCCACGATTTTTTGTTCCTCCTTCTAGCTGCTCCAAGACACTGGAGCCCAACAGAAATATGATTCAGCAGTCATACTCATTTGTTAAATCTTACCTTCTCTGTCATACTCCTCCTTCTCTTTAAATAACATATATACATAAAAGCAATAAATTTCAAAGTACATCACAGCAATTAGTTACAGAACCGATTTCAAAGTTTGGTATGGGTTACAATTCCACAATTTGAAGTTTTTATTTCTAGCTGCTCTAAGGTACTAGAGGCTAAAAGAATGCATGAGTTCATTTTTATGAACTGTCCAAAATGGGAAGATCCAAAATTAGTGGTTGCCTAAGGCTGAGGGGGGTATACAGACAATGAGGGGAGGGGATTTGAACAGATATTTCTCCAGAGAAGATGCACAAATAGCCAAATGGGAGTATTGGGTTGACAGTTAAAGGTGCAAGGTATCTTTTTAGGGGTAATGAAAAAAAAGTTCCAAAATTGATTGTGATGATGATCACACAACTTTGTGAGTATATTAAAAGCCATTGATTTGTGCTATTTAAATGGACAAGTTGTATGGTATGTAAATTGCATCTCAATAAAACCATTAAAAGAAACCTATGAGGTTAATTAAATACTCATAATTGATTGGCAAATTTAATTGAAAGAGCCTGGGGTTTAACCCAGAATCTTTGCCGTATTGTGCTAACGTTGACCCAGCCTAAATAGCTAAATGACCTGGGTAGGCCCTTTCGTGTGTCTGGATGGACCTGTCTCCTCACCTGTAAATTGAGAAGCTCTTTGAGGCTCTTCCTACTCTAATTCTTTCAAAGATCAGTGACCTCCAAAACCATCGTGCTGATCTAATGGCCTGATGTTCTCTGAATTCTCTGAAATTTATCATATTGTTCTCTGGGATTTTTAAAATTCCAATACAACCCCACAGGGTTGTTAAAATAATAAGTTAATTGTGTTTGATTTCAATAAAAGCAATGTGTTTTAAATTAGTGCGATTTGTTTACATGTTGATTGCCTTTTCCTCTGTGTGTGTGCGTGTGTGTGTGTGTGAATGTGCGTGTAGGGGGTTCATTGGGGAGGTATGAAATCTGCCCTACTTAGAACCAGGTGGGTTTCTGTACCTCTGCCAAGGGTCCTGGAAACCCCTTCTCTACCCGGTCTAAGAATAGAGAGAAGAAAGCTGACTCCCCTTTCTTCTCCAAATTCCCCTACACCCTCCTGAATCCCTCCCATGCTAATTCCTCCTTCTCAGTGCCCTTCATATGTGAGCTCATTAGGTCCTGGCCCAGCACTACATACACAAAGAGATTAATTCTAGCTGGCGTGTGAATCATAGCATGACCTTACAGTTTTTTGATATGAGTTTTGTTGTTGTTTTTACTTTTTTTGATCTGGAGATGGTGGTGGCTGAGAAGGGGGCTGCTTTTTCTGCCAGGCTGCCATATAAATTACTGGGTGGTCACCTTCTAGACACAAGGGCATTCAGCCAAGACTAGCAACAAGGAATATCGAACTCACATGTTTACTAGTTAAGTGGCTGCATTAAGGTGGAAACTGCTTTCCCTCTCTCCCCTTCCCAGTCCATTGACTCTGCTTCAACAATTATTTTTTGCCCATCAAAACAAATATTTATGCTTTTAAAATATAGCTTCAGCTCAAATCTCATCTTCTTCTCAAAGCTGTCGTCTCTACCTACACTGACCTCCCTGTTCTCTGAATGCCCTTATAATAATGGTCACTAGCATGACATTTATGAAATTGGTTGCTTCGTGGTTAATGCTTGGGGATCTGGCATCTTCAGCTGGTCCTTGAGGTCAGAATTGGGTCTAAAGTTTCCCTGCCATCCCATTCAGTGCTCAGCACAGCCACAATAGACATTGAGTAAATGTTTCTTGGTTGGCATCACTGAAAAATGGAATTCAGGAAACACCTACAAAGATGGTGCTCTTCACCAGCGCTGTAAGACAAGCTAATGTGCTGACAGCTCTCAAGCAGATGTCTGAAAACTGGAGTAGAAAATGTCCATAAATATTGTGGACGTGCCCAATTTATAATCCAGTTAGAATTTATCTCAAAGTGTATGTAAGCATTTCTGGAGATATGTAGTCATCGCCTTGTTTTGCTCACTTTTCTATGGGGAGGGGCATGGGTGCTTCTATCTAATGCTTCCATTCTTCTCTTCCAGAGATGAGGTCTTCATTCTTCTGTGTTTTGTGCCCGCGCCCCGTGCTTCAGCTGGAATGTTCATCCACAGACTGCAAACCGCCCCAGGACCTCACCCTCTGTACTTTCTTCCAATATTTGCATTTTTATCTTTCCTTCCCCATCTCACTATATCCTCTTCCACTCTAGCCTTTTCCCTCATGCGATGTTTTTTAAAATATTTTTATTGAGATATTTTCATGCACCATACAGTCCTTCCAAAGGATATAACCAGTGGCTCACAATAGTATCATACAGTTGTATATTCCTCACCAGGGTCACTTTGAGAACATTTGTATCACTCCAGAAAAAGAAATAAAAAGAAAAAAACTCATACATCCCATACCCCTTACCCCTCCCTCTCATTGACCACTAGTATTTCTTTCTACCCAATGTTTTGCCCCTTATACCCTTCTATTATTTATTTATTTTTGTCCTTATTTTCTTACTCATCTGCCCATACCTTGTGTAAAGGGATCCTTCACATTATTTTTAAGGTAACAAAAATGTTTAGAATCCACATACGTAAATATCTTATTGGTAACCCTCTTTTTAAAAAATAGCATTAATGCAAATTACTTCAGCCAGTTTGGTCATAGGCAAACTTTTTTGAGTTTTGGTTTGGTTTGGAATATTACCATAGAATTCAAGAAAATCTGAGTTGGCAACAATTTGTTTTCCTCTCTAATCTTGTCAGCAGGTCTTCCCAAAAACAAGTCTCTGACCAAAGTTCTGGTACACATGACGAAATTTATTTGATAAATACTCATTAGCAAAGCAGGCACAAAACAATTTAGCAGCTACTTCTGCAAACCTGACGAACTTCAGCTCTTGTCCCTTAGATGCTTCAACTATACCCTGAAAAAAGTTTGCTCAGGGCAGAGCCAGCATTCAAAATACTGTGATTTGCAATATCTAATCTCTTAAACCAATGGCTGGGCATAGGATCAATTGGGGCTCAAGGTAAGAAAATGGCCCCAAAGGGACAAATGGGTCCATGGTTGCATGGATTCTTAGACACTGTTCATTCAAAGATAAGGAGCACTTTTAATCTGTAATCTATATATCTTAACTTTCACCTTTAATTTTACCAAATGAGAGCTAATTAACGAATCACTGTTCAACAGTAATATGCCATTTTAATGCCTGATATGCAAATTAGCAAAACAATGGTAGTTGATCAAGGAGGGCTTATAAAACATGCCTCTGGAGTTCAGTCTTTTCTGATATAATCTTAGTTAGCCACCTCCTAACTGCACATTTTATTTTCAATGCAATTTTATTGAGATCTATTCACAGACCTTATAATCATCCAATGGATACATCAATGACTTGGAATCTCATCATATAGTTGTATATTTATCACCAGAATCAATTTTAGAAGGTTTTCATTACTCTAAAATAAAAATAAAATGGAACACCCAAAACGTCGCATATCCCTTATTTTCCCCCTGTTATTTATTTATTTTTGTCTTTATTTCCTTACTCATCTGCCCATATGCTGGATAAAGGGAATATGTCACAAGGTTTTCATAATCACGTGGTCACACCTTAGAAACTATATAGTTATACAGTCATCAAGAATCAAGCATACTGGATTACAGTTCAATAGTTTCAGGCACTTTTCTCTCGCTATTCAATATATCAGAAGCTAAAAAGGAGTATCTATATAATATATAAGAATAACCTCCAGAATGATCTCTCAGCTTTATTTGAAATTTCTTAGCTACTGAAACTTTATTTTGTTTCATTTCTTTTTCCCATTTTATCAAGTAGGCTTTCTTAATTCTATGATCCTAGGGCCAGGCTCATCCTTGGGAGTCATGTCCCACGTTGCCAGGAAGATTTACGCTCCTGGGAGTCATGTCCCACATAGTGGGGAGGACACTGAGTTTATTTTCAGAGTTGGCTTAGAGAAAGCTAATTGCACATTTTTGATTAGCATCTGGTGCCAAGCTAAGCTAAACAACATATACTATGTAAGGAACACACTCTATGCAGGCCAGGGCTTCTAAGCTGGTTATAGGTAGTGTAACAAGTCTGTAAATTAACATTTTATACATCATTTTGTATAGGCTTGCCCCATACACTTATTGATCTTTTAAATGATTTTTAAAAATATGGTTTTCTTAAACTTAGGTTTACCTACAACTCAAAATACTGGTACTATACCAAGCCTTTGAGGTTTAGAAAATCGCTGATAAGGATCTTCTGAGTAACTAATTAAGATGTAAGGTTGATGTCCACCTCATGGCATGTGGGGCTGCCAAGGAAGAGGCTTGGAAGTCTCATCCCAAGAGTTGTGCTTGGCCAGTGTCTTTCACACCACTCTAGTTACACACTGAAAAGCCTGAGGCCTTAATCTGAATAGATTGTGGTTCAAGTAACACTTTGAGAATGTACTGAAACCTCTTCAATCAAAATGCGCATGTACATATCCACACAACTAAAAAAAACATTAAATGCTGTTTCAGAATGTTTATGGAAGCAGCCCCATCTCTTCCACCACCAGGTACCTCCTTAAACCTCTCGAGAATTCATTGAGGTGGTGAGAAGACCAAATCGGACATGGTGATACCAAGAAAACCAGATAGCCCTGAACCTTGGTATCTCATCTTCTGTGAATCCCCCTCTCTACTCCATCACAATATTCTGGGGAGCCAGTGAAATATCCATTATGAAAGCACATTGGAAATCACAGATTATGGCAGGAATGCCCAGTGGTTCTGTTAACTGAAATTACAACAGGGGGTGAGGACAGGTTTGCATCCTTTGCCACTTTCCCTGGACACTCAAGATGTTACACTGCTCCAAATCTGCTCATGCCTTCCTGGGTTTTATCAGAACCACACAGGATCCCAGGAGAGCTCTGTGTAGCATCAGAAAAAAGCAGACCTTATCTTGAGAGTCTTCTCCCTTTCTCTCACTGGCTGTTAACCTCTCAGCTTTCCTTTCCCTCCTATCCTCACCCACAGTTGTCCCCAAGGTCCCTGAACTAGTGAATTAAGTTACACTGAAGTGACAGTGATTTAATGTGCTATTCATCCCCAGCAGTGTTTTGCATTTTAAGAGAAAGCTGCACTGTTGGGGGCCACTGTGGCAAGCAATGCTTGATACATTGTATAAACAATGTATCTTCCCCTTTGTAAATTCCTCTTTTTAAAACATTGTATAAACAATGCTTCTCTAATGACAGAATTCCAATAATTATCACACCTGTTGTCTAGGGAAGCTATATTTTTAGGAAGTCTTTCAGATAAATCGTAGGGCTTTGGTCATTCCTCATAAGCCTGTAGACCGAGTTTTCCACTCTAAATTTTAGAGGGAATGAGAAGAGCCACCACATGGAGGCAAAAGTATTCCAAAAGGGATAGAGAAGAACTCTGGCCCTCTTTCTCTAAAAAGCACAGTTTTTAACTAAATAGAAGGGAAGAATCAGTGCTATTTCAATGCCTATAGAGGCAGTTGTCCCAGGGGAGAAAAATAAGGTTGGATGAAGTTGATTATCCCAGGACTTCCATCTTTTTCAAGAGCAAGCCCACTTTCCTTCTGTGAGCTCATAGCACACTTTCTGGGAAGGTGTATGTGCCGGTTTGAAGCTATTATTAGTACCCCAGAAAAACCATGTCCTTTTTATCCTTATTCAGTATTGCTAGGTGAGTTTTTTTATTGTTTCCATGGAGATGGACCCACCCAATTGTGGATGGTAACTTTTGATTAAATGGTTTCCATGGAGATGTCTCCACCCAATTAAGGTGGGGTTGCTTACTGGAGTCTTTTAAGAGGGAACCATTTTGGAAAAAGCTTTAGAGCCACCAGAACTGACAGAGCAACCAGAATCAACAGAGTCCACACAGTCAGAGACCTTTGAAGATGAAGAAGGAAAATGCCCATTGAAGATTCCTGGAGAGAAAGCCAGCAGACGTCACCATATACCCTCCCAGCTGAGAGACAAACCCTGAACTTCATTGGCCTTTTTTGAGTGAAAGTAACCTCTTGTTGATGCCTTAATTTGGATATTTTCCCAACCTTAGAACTTTAAATTTGCAACTTAATAAATTCCCCTTTTTAAAAGCCATTCAGTTTTTGGTATATCGCATTCTGGCAGCTAGAAAACTAACACTGTGTAGAAGAAGGGAATGGAATGGAATGGATTCTGGATGGAAGACCTAACCCTTACCCCACCTCTTGCCTGAAAAATGTTAAAGATTCAAAGCCAAGAGCTCAGTTTACCTGCTCCTGCCTCCCTCCCTTCTCCACACGTCCTCATTCTCATACCTGGAATGAATAGAAACCTGGGCTCCACTGCTTCACCATATCAGCCAATCTTACCTTCGGGCTAATGGCCTTGCCTTGCCCTTGACCTTCTGGCTCTCCAACTGGCAATTTTCTCCATCTATGGCCTCCCCTTGCCCAGGATCCTACTAGCCTAACCAAGTTCTGGCTTGAATCTATTGGTGAACATCCAGGTCCAACCTTCCTCCCCTGGCAATTCTGAGCCCAGGCCCTGGCTGGCTAAGCAAGCATACAGCAAGCCCTACCAATTCCTTAGCATGAGCTTACATCCCAAAGGAGAGACTTCTATGTTCATGTGCTTTTCTCAAAGCCAATGGTGACAGTGAAAATGTTTTGGAGGAATCATGTTTTTAAAAAGATTTTTTTAAACCCTCAATCCTATTTTTCATTTTATCCATGCAAGAATTCCAGAGCCCTCTATTTCCCCATCCATCCACTATTTCCATTACCCTTGTTTCTTGGTCCAAATTTTAATGGCTCCGCTGGAGAGGAAACCATATTCGTGACTCATGTTTGTTTGAACACTTAGGTTCTGTGAAAATATTTGTCTCCCAAATTCCCAAGGATCGACAGATGTCCTTGTTCATTGCTGTTGCTTTTAAAGTATCTTGGCAGGGAGAGAATTGGCTTCACATGTCAAAGAATCCCTGTTCTAAGAAATTCTGGTATCACTCCACAGAAGCATTTACAACTTGCACCTAAAAAATTGAGCCATCAGGGCACCCTGAAAAAGAAAAAGCAACTTCTTTCTTCTCTCAAGACCCACTAATTAGCCCAGTGACCTTGGACTTAACCTCTTGGGACCTGAGTTTCCTCATTTGTGAATGAGAGATTTATTGGATTTCTAAGGTTTCATCCAACCATGACTTTCAAGCATCAAAAGAGGTCACAGCAAAGGAAACTATAATTTTATGATGAGCACGGGGATTTTCGGGAGAATATTACAAATCTGCAAACAGAGTTTAAGATCTCATCAATCTCCCTTTGCTAACAAAATGCATTTCCATTTGCTCCTGCTGTACTCTTTGCTGAGTAATTGGAAATAGCCTTGAGGGGTAGGGTTTGATGAGCCTCTAAAACAGTAGGGTTCATTCTCCTGCCTCTGGATTCCAAAGTTAGAAAAACTGTTGAAGCCAGTTACTCTCACCAGGCCAGATCCAGCAATAGCCAACTTCTACCTCACTGTAAAATGAAATGAATATGAACACATGTTTTCATAGACAGAACAAGGGCCTTATGCAAGGAGGACCCCTGGATCAGCTCTTTCATTCTTTGTTTATTTCATTGGCAAGGTTAAGATCCCCACTTTCTGGAATCAAAAGAAATATAGAAAAGCCATGCTCTGTTGCAGCTACCCTGGATGGATACCTACCCAATGAGTTATTCATTGAGTCTGGCCTCTTAAGGTCTGGGTTCGAGGTTATGAGGAAATGGGCAGTAGACAAAGCTGGCAATCGTCTAGTTATTTCTTGCAAACTGAAATGTTTGTTGGTTAACAAAGCTACAGCCCCTTACTTCCTCACATAGCTCTGAAATGTCTCTGCAAGGAAAACAGTAACTCAGCCAAAATGCCTCATCCTTCTAACTGCATCATGAGTCTAATAAAGGCTGAGAGGGAGTTGCAGAAATGTGACCTCCTACATGGAAGTTATTTAGCCCTTATTCACCCCTTTTTCTTGGATCCTGTGTCTTTGTCACTTTGCTGTGTGTGTGTGTGTGTTTAACTTTTCACAAGTTCCTTCTCAAACACACAGGCTATGCTTCTATGAACAAATACTAAGTGGAGATCTAGGATGGCAGCTTCATGCACCTTAGAAGAAATGGCTGGTTTTAGCTCTGTTCCTATAGAAAGTTACAGTTTAATAGAACTCTTGAAAAAAGTTTTTTGGCTCATAATTCAATCCTCCACTTCCAGTTCTCCTCATATACCTCTTTCTAGTAAAAAGGAAAAAAAAACCTAGCTGCATCATCATTTTGTTTATTGTTTCCCATGAACAAAATACTGCTTTTCATTTCTCCCTTTTAAGCAATGGTCAGGTGGTGAGCTAGGGGTTAGAGGAGGCGGTATCATGCTCAGCATTTCACATTTTTAAAAAAACATTTGCTGTTGAAGTTTAGTAATCTCTCTACCCAACTGTGAGTTCCGTGGGGTTAGGAAAAGTTCACTGCCAATGACCCAGTTTATAGAGGTCTAGAGAAATGTTCTGTATGGGAAAAATAAGTCCAGGAAAAGAGAGGAAAATGGAAGCTTTCTCTACCTTAAATAGGGAAAAAATTCAAGTGAGAAAGGTGTCTCAAATGAAAAGCATTCCCAGGCAGCAAAACAATCACCCACACACACTCACAGACACACAGATATACAAACACACAAATAATTGGACCAAAGGGCTGGGGCAACAGTGTTTGTGGCTCATGAACTCTTTCTTCCATTTGCCCATGATAGAATAGTAAATCTTTAAATTCTGCAGCAGGAGCATGGCAAAACATGATTCTGTATTATTTTTGAATATAGGAACCCCTGACTATATCTCTATTGGCTTCATAAAGGAGATGGTCCTTCATTCACTCAACAAATGTAATATGTTTTGATGAACATCAGCCTGTTCTTGGCATGACACTTAGGCACTGCGGATACATCACTGGACCTGGACCTTGACTTAGGGTACTCCCACCCGGTGAGCAAACCAGGCACACACAGTATGGGTACGTACAGTAAAGCATTAGGCGTTGAAGAGGAGTGGGTGCTCATGTACAGAAACACAGGGAGGAGCACGAGTAACTCCACACGGGGGAGAAACCAGGCAGGCCCCCTAGCTGAGGAAACATATGTGCTGAATCTGGAGGGATGAGATGGGTCCACAAAGGAAAACCAGTGGGAAGGGCATTGTGAGCAGAGGGAAGAGCCTAGGCAAAACCCAGAGGAGTGGAGGTGTATGGTGTGGTCAACACACAACAACAGATCCCACGTGTAGAAGACGAGTCTAATTTTGAAGGACACTGATAGTCAGGTAAGAAATTCTAACTTTATAGCATAAGCAATGTGGTTGTATGAAAGGATTCTCTCTCTCTCTCTCTCCCCATCACTGCCCTGATTTCTTTTGAGACTTTTGTTGCTGTAGGATAACTCTGGCAACATTGGGATGTAAGGTCTGGAAGTGTGTGAAACAGGGAGGCCACTGAGGAGCTAGGGAAATGCTCCATGTAAGGGCAGATGAAGGAAGTTCTGGCTTAGAAAGTGAGAGTAGAAAGAAGACTCACAGGAGGCCGGGAATGATGTAGTCTGCCCTGGTGTCCTTGGTCTGCTTTAGGTTCAGTCCTCGGTCATCTATTTCCCCCATGGCCCAGTGACTAAAGTATGCTTCTTGAACACTTCTGGGAACACTTGCCAAGTTCCCCACTGCAGTAGGGTCAGAGAAGACCCAACTCTCCATTTCCCCTGGGGCCTCCTCCTATCTGGGGTCTCAGTGGCGCCAACCAGCAGGACCTAAACCCATACAAGGCTTAGAGCTTGGAGAAGTTATGTGTCCTTCTCAGAAACACCCTTCCACTGGGACCTGGCTCATTATGAGGGTAGTGATGGCAATTCAACTCAGCTTCAAAATTGGTTTTCAAAAGAAAGAACTAATTTCCTGGGTTATCAGAAGAAGCTTAGTTTGGGGATAAAACTTGAAATTACTTTTTAGCAGCTCTGCCATCCCAGATCAGGATCTCACTCACCTTGAATACTAACTGTCAATTCATAGTTTCCAACAAGGTGACCCGGTTGTGAAGAGATAAGAAAATGCCCAGGCAGATTAGTCAACCAATTAGAAATAGGGTGGGATTTGCAAAGCAGTATTCTGTGAGAATGAGCATAATGGAAGCTTTTGTTTCATCGTAACTTTGATGACATCAGTGAGGGGGCCACAAGCAAAAAGAAAAAAACAAAAATCAACCAGTTTCAGCAAAGGAACACTACCAGTACAAGCCACCTACTCCCCAGCCTTCATCCCAGCCTCTCCTACTCCCACAGAGAACCAACACCCAACGAAAGCAACAGCTTCCAACATGGACAGCGCAGTTCATATTCATTTTTCTTGTAAGTCCCAAGCATGGTCCCTTATTAGTACTCACTAATGCATTTGAACGAAAAAGAGAATTGAGGTGAACAAGTGGTTTTTAAACTGAGCTTTACAAAGGTGTAGGTTTCCCCAGAGAAGCCTGAGGGACAGCAGTAGAGAAACCATGTGCTGGGCCGCAGAAGACCTGCTTTTACTATGCTCCCGTAAACTTTCATATCTTCGAGCCCTTAGTCTATTGTAAAACTATTTCCCCCCTCTACCTTCATCATCATCATCACATGAGCCTCTCTCTTCATGTAGCCAACCTAGATGTCCTCAGTTGACTGCCTGAATTTCTTCCCTGGACCTGGGTCAAAGGGACAGTTGTCAAAAGCTTGGAGGCCTTCCACCCACACTATTTTTAGAAGTTTCTACAGCTAAAACTAAGTAATTGCCCAAATCCTCTCATTCTTAAACTATCTTTTGACTCCTATGCGGCACTAAGACATCTGTGGACCGATTCAAATGCTCAATATGCTAGCAAGTCATGCATAGCATATCTTTAATTCATTTGTGCTTGAAAGAAAGACCAGCTCCCCTCCTCATTCTTGGAGAAATGGGAATTTTAGTAGTGCATTGGTTTTGGAAGTTTGAGGCTGCTATTGTGGGGGATTGTCCAGTTTTCTCTATAAATATTACTCTGCCCTGAGTTCCCAGGTCCTCGAACAGTTGGTAATATGATGTGGCATAAATGACCAACTCTTGGCTGCTCTTACATGCCCCCATGCCCTCAGTTATTCCCAAATCTCTCTAGGGAAACAGGGTTTTTAAACCAGAAAGATTTCCTTACCCGCCAAGCAAATGTGGCCTGGATTTTTCTCTTCTTAGGATATCTTTAAGACCTGTTATTTCCACAATTAGCTTTAATTACTCTCATCTTCCCTCTCTCTCTTTCCAAACAAGATGTTGTTTTCATTCTTTGTGGGGGTGGAAGGCCTGCAAGATTTTGGCAGTTCTGCCTTTGACCCAGGTCCCAGGGAAGAAATTCAGATGGTCAGCTGAGGGCATCTAGGATAGCTACATCAAGAGGGAGGCTCAGATGAGGAAGAGGAAGGTAGAGCAGGGAAGTAATTTTACAGTGGAATAAGGACTCAAAGAACATTTATTGCAAGCCTCATTTCATAGAAGCAATTTGCCCAAGGTTACTATCATGAGGTCTTGGGGGACATTAAACTATCAAAGCTAAGGGGCTGGATTGAAACTGAGACTCAATTGTTGGCTTAGATGGTAACCTGAACTTCTTGTACAGCTCCAAGTGAAATGAGGCAGCAGAATGGTCCAGATTTTCTTGGAAACTCTGGTTCATGTCTTAACCTCTGAGGTATTTGGCTGGCCTACCCTATTTTGTAGACTCTAGTTACATCATCTTGATGGACTGTTCCTCAGTGGTCTCTACCCAGGGGGTTAGGAAACTTTGGGGCCCTGAGTCCATGGACAAAAGGAGACCGAGAAATCTCCTCTTGTAGAAAGGAGCCTACCGCTACAGAAAATAGCTCCACACACTTCTGTGGTCTCTTCCTTCCCACATGCCTAAACATATTAAGTTTCATGCATGTGTTTCCATGCATGTGTTTCCAAACATGGCATGGTCTCTCAGTCACTTATTTATGAATCTTAAATTACCAGGACATACAGTTCTCATTCACTGGATGTTTTGCAGGAGCCCTGATCCCTCACATCTTCCTCAACTTTGGAAGAGTTCCCCATCTAGCTTTTTTGAAGGAAAGCAACAAGCTACATTAACTCAGGCTACAGTGGACAAAACTGGGGTCCCTCAGTACCAAGAGGAAGAGATGGAAGAAGATAGAACAGTCAACTGAGAGGGTCTGGGGAAGGAAAAGAAAGGGTTTTGTCACAAAAGTTCAGTTATCACAGTTAGCAGCTTCATTATTAGCTGGTTAAGGGACAGAAGGCAATAGGATTCAATGTGATTTACCTGGAGAATAGAAAAGTTATCTGAGGTCTGTAATTTAGGAAGAAGGCAAGCATGACTCTATAAAATTAAAGATATGGAAAGGGAAGAAAAAAAGAGGAGAATATATAATTTGTCTGCTTGGGAAAAAAACTGGTCTTGATAAGGAACATTCATAGAGCATAAAATCCAGACTTTAGCGACAAGACCACCTCACTTAATGTGGGGGTAACTCCCCAGTGCAGCTCAAACCCAGAAAGACCTTTTCTGAAATTCCTTTTCAGCAAAGGCAGTCACACTACTCAGATAACTACCACACTGTGCATGACACAGAAGAAAGAATGACACGGAAAGATGTTCCTGGTACATGGTAAAGGCAGTTACAAAATAATAAGTATAGTATGAGCCCTTTTTGTTAAATAACATGTTTATACACACACACAGACACACACACACACACACAATGCCAACGTTTCCCTAAACCACCCCAGCCTCCAGGAAGGAATGGAATCATATTAATGATGGTTACTAAAACTTTGTCTTGCTCCCTCTTTACTAATATGGAACATCAAGTCCTCTGAAGTTACCTCCCCTAGTTCTGGAATCCCTGGAGGCATTTTTTTTAACTTTTTTTTTTTTTTAGCTTTTTTCTATTATATAGTATAGCATATGTACAAACAAAGAAATAAAAAAAGAGCAATAGTTTTTCAAAGCACTCTTCAACAAGTAGTTACAGGACAGATTCCAGAGTTTATTATGGGCTGCCTTATGATCCTCTCAGATTTTTCCTTCTAGCTGCTCCAGAATATAGGAGACTAAAGGGCTTAAATATTTTTTTATCATCACAATCGACTTTTTTTCATCCTTTTTTTGTGAAAAGAAAATATATACAAAAAGCAATAAATTTCAAAGCACAGTGTAGCAATTAGTTATAGAACAAATTTCAGAGTTTGGTATGGGTTACAATTCCACAGTTTGAGGTTTTTACTTCTAGCTGCTCTAAGATACTGAAGACTGAAAGAAAATATCACCTTTTCTGTATAACTCCACCATCACCTTCGACCTTTCTCCCACTCTTTAGGGGTATTTGGACTATGCCCATTCTACCTTTTTCATGTTGGAAGGACTTTCAATAACAAAGGGTCAGGAGATGGAACTAGCTAATGTTCTGGAGAGACTGAGCCCTCTAGGTTTTAGGACTTATGTGGTCCAGGGACCCATCTGGAGGTTGTAGGTTTCTGTAAAGTTACCTTAGTGCATGGAAACTTTATAGAATCTTATATAATGCCCTAGGTGTTCTTTAGGATTGGCTGGAATGGTCCTGGTGGGGGTTGGCAGGCTATGATAGGTAGCAAGGTCTAACTGAAGTTTGCGTAAGAGCAGCCTCCAGAGTAGCCTCTTGACTATTTGAACTCTCTCTCTGCCACTGATATTTTATCTGTTACACTTCTTTTCCCCCTTTTGGTAAGGATGGCATTGTTGACCCCACAGTGCCAGGGTCAGACTCATCCCTGGGGGTCATCTCTTATGACACCAGGGAGATTTTCACCCCTGAATGTCATGTCCCATGTAGCAGAGAGGCAGTAATTTCACTTGCAGAGTTGTGCTTAGAGAGACTGAGGCCACATCTGAGACACAAAAGAGGTCCCTCTGGAGGCATTTTACATCTGGTTCACCCCACGCCCACTGCCTCTGTTTCAAGGGGTCTAATCAGTGTGAGACCAGTAAGGAGCTGGGTGAGAGACAAACTGAGTGATGGACACAAGGCCTAGAATCCACTTCAGCACAACTAACACTCTCTTGGTGGGTCTGTCCCACACCTGGTCCAGTTTCCCATCAGGATGAGTTCTCTAATGACACCTATTATGTCCTGCAAGCAGGTTTCTGGCTAGTCTTTCTCAACTGTTTGTCTAGTACAGCTAAACACATCTGAATTCTTCTTAATCTCCATCTTGGACCCAAGAAAATGCATATGCACAAACACACACAGGCAGACCCACAAACACAGACAAATATAGAAAACAGTGTGGAAGGATTGTTTTACAGCTGAATTTCATTTTCTGCTCTTCGCTTATCTACCTTTCCTGAAATTTTCTGGAGTTCATTTGAACGATACATCTAATAAGAAAACCAAATACAAGTTATTTTTAAAGCTTTTATGAAAATGAAAAATGACTAAGGCAAGTCTTTCCTTCATTATTTGCCTCATTCATTCATTCATTTATTCATTCAACATTTTTTTACCTCATTGCCAGACACTAAACTTAGGGTTAAGGATAAGAAAGGGACTAATAGACTGTTTTTATTCTCAATCTATCATTTGTTGATGAAAGAAGAATACTTTTAAAGATATTGACTAAATAAATGAAGTGTAAATACAATCCTGATCCCACAATATGATTGCAATTTTGAAATATATGTCTGCACATATAGAAATATATATATATATAAGCTTTATGTCTGTCCAGACAAAAGATCTCCGAGTATTAGTTAATGATCCGCATGTTATAGTTTGAAACAATATCCAACAAAAGAAGCCTACAGCTTAACAAAAGAATCCCTCAGGACACACAGGGTTATTGGGATTTTTGACTAGTTAGGTAAGGAAGTGAGGATTTCATTGTTTATTCATAAACACATCAAAACTCCTGTCTCTAAATAAATGGTGTCCTTCAAAGTAGCATTATGGAAGGTTACATGATCATTCTTATCATATTGTCATTGCTTAGATTATTTGGGGAACTGCTGTTTTATAACTTTTCTTATATCTCATTAATCAGCCACATGGGAAAATCAGTTGCTTTTTTATAGCTACTTTAGAGTCATTATTAGAGAGAAGAAAGTGACTGGTTGAGAATGTCATTAAGGGGATAGAAGCACACAAGAGGGTAATTGGGTGTAGGCAGTGAGCCCTCTGAGAGCATGAGCTATGCCAGCTATCTCCTGGGGCATAGTGCAGTGCCTAATACACCATCAGCAATTACTAGACACTGGTTGAAAGAAAAAAATAATCAATGGAAGGAAGAAATGAAACAGCATAATTGTCAAGACTGCAATCCAAATATGCAAGGCTCACGAGTTGTCCTTGCCTTCCAGGACTCCTTCCTTCCCTACAGAGATGAGCTGCCATTATTGAGGTTAAAAGGAAAAATGGGTTTTCAACGCTCCTTTCTTTTCATTTCATCTTTGCTTATCAAAGACCAAGATTTAGGCTTTAGCTAAAAATATTCTCCCCTTCAATGTCTATAACCATGTCTATAACATGGACAGTAAAGAGATGGCAGAATCATCTCAATAGCCGCAGGCAGACAAGTTCACAGCTAAAGGTGTTTACATGTGGGCCAAAGCCCTCATGTTCGGACAGGCTCCTATAGTGCTGGAGGCCTGGCTGGGCCCTGCCTCTTGTTCCCTCTGGCTTACTCAAGGTCAGTGCTTTGAGCAGGAATCAGTCAGTGACAGCGTAGGTCACTGGGAGCTGACCTTGTCAGCCAGGCAAAGCAGACACCTGTCCATAGCCGATACCGCACTTGGCTCCTGCCTGAGCTCGAGAAGTTTGAAATTCCTTTACTTCTGTGGTTACTTTCCTTGTTACTCATCTGGCAGGGCCAAGACAGAATCCATTGCTCTCCAGGCAGAGCTACAGGCCAGGGCAAGCAGGGGACAGCATTCCCCAACTTTCTCTCAAAAAGAAAAGGAATTTCAGAAGATATTACTTCCTAGGGTGGGGTCAGGATTGTTGGGAATGGATAAGAGGGTAAGTTTTGCCCAGACAATCAAGATCTGTTGCTATAGTTCAGTTTCCCATAACATGAAAAAGAAATGCTTTTCAAATTGTACACACCTTAAAAAAAAACAACAAAAAACAATGGCATCTAAATGCGTCATTCAGTAGCTGGCTGATTTTATACTCCTGGAAATCCCTGAAATGGGCAAGCTGATAGCTGCCAGTCATATCTAGCTCTACAAAGAAAACCTTACATCAATTCAGAAATACCCTGGCTGCTTCCCTCTTCTTTACTGCACCCTCCCTTTGGCATATTGCAATTTCAATTACTAATTATTTCAAATAAAATAATTAGTTATATTATTGATTGCATTTTATCAAGGGCTTACAAGATGCCAAGCCCTGTCTTTAAAAATTATCTCATGCAATCCTCATAAAAATCCTAAGAAGTATGGTTTATTGCAATTTTATAGAAATATAAAGAATAAGAAATTCAACTGACCCCCAAATTACTCTATTTTGGGGGCACTTGACCCTTCCTGAGTTGGGCTTTCTCAGAGAGACGCATGGTGCTTAGATGTCTAAAATGGTTACCAAGCTGCCCTCTCAAGTGTGCCCCCACAAAAGCCAAACAAGGACTCTATCTATGTGCTTCCTTCTACTGGCTTTTCCCAAACCAAGGCCTTCTCCCCAGCAGGTGATACCAAGGGCTGCTTCTGCCAGGGGTGAAACCTATTGGGGTATAAGCCCGGGTCCCCCCAAAGCTGAGAAGCCACTCAGGAGGGGTCCTGAGCAGTCATGCAGCATTGGTCTTTGCTGCTGTTCCCCTTCCTCTCTGTCCCCAATCCTCTTGTTCCTTTAAAATTCCCACTAAACATATAAACAGTGTAAATAGACAATGTCAATGTAATGCTCCGAGTCTTAACAGTCCAATAGGTTCAGGATGGCTTGGGAGCACAGGGACAGGATCACAAACCCATATTCTCAGGTTTCAAAGAATTTTTCCCAGAGAGACTTCTCAATGCTAAAAGACACATAGTTGGCCTTGTTCTCAACAAATCAGTTCAAAGTTTCCCTCCACCGACAATGGCTTTCCTCCAATGTTAAGTAAAATAAAATGGTCGCCTGCATTGGGCATTGTCCAAAGGGACCCCTTTCCATGGAAGGATTTTCCAGGAGATAAAAACGATTGACCTTCAGGGGCTTTCCAAGAAAATGGAGTACTGGGAAGCACCTTACAGGATTGCAGATAAGTGATACCTGGTGATAAGCTAGTACAGGTCCAGGAGAGTTATATTGGACTGGACAAGAACACCATATTAATTGATTTATATCACTCCCCACTTTGCAAGACCCCCCCAGCCCACCATGTACAATGAAACTTAACATCATCCAATCATAACATTTCCCCACTTGCTTCTGCATTTGCCCTACATAAGCTGTACATTCTCTGACTTAAAAGCACCCCATATCTGGATATGGAGGATTGGCAAGCCAGACTGGTCCACCAAGCTGCAGGCACAGAGGGGCATCAGCAGTGCAAAAAGGAGGTGTGCCATGTGTTGGGGCCAAAGGGTAAGAGGGAGAAAAGGAAAATGTTCATTGAATCTCAGGAAACGTTGCCAGCAATGTCAGCTCATAGGCAGGGACAGATCCAAGCTTTGTGGGTCTGCCATTTAGACAATTGGGGGCACCCTCTTTAATCGAAAGAATTTGGATTCATGACAAATCCACCTTTGTTCAGAGATCAAGGCATGGTCTCTCCAGAGGAAAAAATTGGGACTCGCACCATAATCATCAGCAAAACTGCAAAGCTAGAGGGGCCTGCTGTCTGAACACTGGACACAAGGAACATGGGTTCAGACAGAGCTTCTTCCTCCTTCTCCTGTGGGTTCCGAGAAAGATAAGCTGTTATATTTGGAAGCCAAACTTTCTTCCACATTTTGATTTGGCCTCTCAGATTTTCACAGCAAAGCTAATTACTGGACTGAATGGAAAACAAAATAGCTTTCATATTACTTTTTGTGTTGTTGTTATTCTAATGAGCTAAGGACAGAACATACTAATTTTTAAACAACATATCAAAAATATTTGCCCCTAAGTGCTCCTGGGAAATCTTTACTGTTGGATCTTTCCTTGAGTAAAAAAATATATATATATATTTGCCCCTAATGCTTTTCTCTCTCTCTCTCTCTTTCTTTTCAGGCTAAAAAAGTCAAAGTTTCAAACATCCTGCTCTCATGTCAGTAGCATATTTATTGCCTTTGTTTCCATCTAACATACAGTTCCTGTAATCACTAGGCAAAAAGTCTAATGAGCAAATGGATGCTGATAACTTTTTTTTATTATTATCTTCATTGAGAGGTTTTTCAACCAAGAAGGAGGAGAAGAAGCCCAAGACGGTGACAGCCCCTTACAGGGAAAGGGGTGCAGCTTATATAGGATGATTGGTGGGGAGTCCAGCTTGAGTGCAGGTAGTTGGTAGGTTTTCATTGGTTGGTTTAGAATCAGGGGCCCTAAGTGGGGAGTTATCACAAACTCCAGCTGCTAGGGCTGTAACTGCCGGAGGGTAGATACTGGATAAGGGGAGTTATGTGACTGTTGTGTGGACTGGGGTAGGCTCGGTGGGTTTGCTGGAAATCATGGGTGGGGGAAGCTTCTTGAAATATTTTTTAAAGGTTGGTCACATCATAGGGGAAGGGGTTCTGCCTAACAGTCATTGTCATTTTACTGTTAACAATCATAGTGGCCACAAGTTAAATGGAGATGAATTAATTCATCAAGCATCAACCCAAGAAGAGTATAGAAAACAAAGAGTCCTTGAAATGCTGACTTTGCTGACTTTTCATGCAAACCTCCCTCCATGGGGCCTCCTCTGATGTCCCAAGCCATAAGAGATTCCTCTTCTACACTCAGCCCATCAGTGGAATAGAACCAAGGTGATGTGGCTGGTTGTCTACCAATATCCATCTCTCTCTCCCCAACCATCTCCTTAGTGGAGCAGTCTGCCATATGACACAATTCTGGCTGGAGAGATGTAGGCAGCAGTCCCTGGGGAGGAGGCCCCTTCTAAAATCAAAGAACAGAGTCTTGCTGGAGAAAAGGTCTTCTCTCTTCCACCTCTTTTACCTCTCTTTTTCCTCCCTTCCCTTGTTCTCCCTACTGTGCAGCCTGGAGGTGTAGTGGCTATGTCGGAAAACAAGAGACAGCATGTGTGAAGAAGCCCTGCATATGAAGGATGGCTCAATGGGAAGACAGAAGGGTCCTCATCCCTGGTGTCATGGTTGGACCACATACCAGCCCTGGTCTGGCCTCCTCAGACTCTTATTTTGTGAGATGAACAAACCTCTATATCTTGAAGCCACTGTTAATCAACATTTTTTATATTTGTTGCCAAATGGTTTCCTAAGTGATCCAAGAGAAAAAAGTAACCTGATCCCAGCCAGAATCCATCTTAAATATATTAATACTTGGACAAGTAAAATAGTTCTAAGTTCTCCAAGCCTTCATTTTCTCATGGGTAAAATAGTGGAACTGTCCTTGGCCTTCTTTCCTCATTGAGTTGCTCCTCTGAGGATAAAATAATGTATGGGAGAACATCTTGGGGAGGCAGTGAATTGTATATTACTAACTGCTGAGGGAGCCATGCTGAATGCCAAGTCTGAGAGTCCACCTATCCTGGGGTATTAGGGCTAGCCACTAGGAAACCGATTTTCTTGGGTCTTTCTAGAGCTTCACCAGAGAAAGAGTAAAGAATCAACTAACAAGACCTACAGAAACTAGGAATAAGTATTAGAGTGAGGGCCACTGTGTCCCCCATTAGCAGTACCAGGTGATGGACAACCAAGAGTTTTCAGATATAACCTTCTCTTCATTTTCTGGGGCTGCTGCAACAACCTGCTACTAAGTGGGTATCTTAAAACAACAATTCCCTCAATCTGAAGACCAGGAGTCCCAAATCAAGGTGTCAGCAAAGTTGGTTCCTTCTGGAGGAAGAATCCATTCCATGGCTCTCTTCCATGGAGAGTTGGCTGACAATCCTTAGTGTTCTTGGCTTGTAGCGGTATCACATCAATCTCTGCCTCCATCTTCACACGGCCATCTTCCAGGTGTTTTCCTTTTCTGCCTTTTACAAGGTCAATTCTCAGTGGATTTAGAGGCTACCTTAATTCAGGATGATCTCGATTTCAGATCTTTACCTTAATCACATCTGCAAAAGACCTTATTATAAATAAAGTCATATTCTGAGGTTCTAGAATTCAATCCACTACAAAATTTGAGAGTGTTGCTCAAATGAGCTTAAGCCAGAGGCTCGGTAACTGGTTCATATTCTTACATTCTTGCAAAAGGAGGAATTTGAGGTCTACCTTGGGAACCAAACAGATCTGTGATTCTTAAGAGGTGCCCTCTTCCCTCCAAAGGTGAGAGCTGAAGAAGGAAGATCCCAGCAGCAGCAGATGAGACAGTGGGAGAAGCAGAGAAAACAGTGGCAGCTGGAGAGATGGAAGCTATCGCTTCCTCATGATGCTCCTTCATTTGCCACCCGTCCTGCCCCAAGTTCCAGAACAACTCAAACAGGAGATGCACATCTACTCCTCTAATCTTTCTTCTGCTTCCTTGTCCTGCCTACCCACCCCCAATCTGGTAGGCTTGGACTCAAGTCATTCTCCCTTTTGGTGACCTGGGAAGCAGAGTCTTAGGGTTGCTCTTCAGCCCCTGAGATCAGCTTAGCCACAGCTTCTCCCCATGGTTGCCCCCATAGGGATCCTTCAAGATTTATAATTTCTTTGAACAACTGAATAATCTTGAGTTCTCTGGCTATTTGGCTCCTGCCTTCACCTCTTTCTAAGCAGACTTAACCTTTCTTCTGGTGGAGCTCTCCAAACTTTTCCTCCTGGGACCTTCACCTTAATGGTACAAAACCTCTGAATACCACCCTTCCCCACCCTTCCTCTCTTGGTGAGAGACAACTGACATGCTTTGGAGAACACTGGAAGGAATATGAAGCAAATGAAAGAAAGGGGCTTAGACGAAGACACTCCAAAGTAGGAAGTCTTACATAACCTCACAAAGTAGGAACAGCTAGCATGACTTGGGGAAAACAGGAATCCGTAATAATGTTAGTCAGTCTGTGGCAAGTATCAGATGGGGGCGGGGGGGAGAGTAGGAAGTGAACAACCGAGACACAGGGAAGTGGAATTTAATTTAATGAAGAATACATTCTCTGATAAATCTTGGCCATCTTTCTTTCTTACACTTCTAGGGAAGATATTACCTAACCATATGACTGATGACTTCCAAATCTATATCTCCAGCCCAAGCTTTCCTCTCAGTTCCACATCTGTTATCTAGGGGGTTTCCTCAACATTTCCACCTGGATGTACCATCTGCCCTCAACTTCACCAGGGATATACTCCTTTTCTTCTGCCTTGGGCGCACAGCAGCACTAATTCCCCAAAGCAAAATTCTAGAAATCAGCCTCAGCAACTTCATCTACTTATCTTCTAATCCAATCCAATAGGCACAGAATAAATATGTTCAAAGAGAAGGAAGAAGGGAGGGTGGGCGGTCAAGTGCTAAGCCTCAATAATTGAGATTTAAAATTAATCCAGAGGTTCAATTTGCACACGGACCTTATAGCCAACCGTTCTGGTTGTCTGTCTGATACCTTTGCTACCCTTGTGGTTCACTAACAGAACCATGATTTTGCTTGGGGAAAGCAAAGCACCCAACTAAAATAACTCCATTCCCCAACCTCCCTCACAGCTAGGCATGGCCACGTGACAATGAGGTGGCGGTAGGAGTCCCCAAGAAGGGTGTTCCTTCCCAAAATAAGAAAAGCAAACCCTCCTTAGAAGAAAGCCCTCTTTGCCCTTTTGTCCTTGCCCCTTTTCCTGCTTAGAAAGATGGCAGCCATCATGCAGTCATGGAAGGACCAGAAGGAAGGGTAAGGCAGCTCCAGAGGGTAACATGGAAAAATGAGTAGAGCCCAAGCCCCTGTTACCAGGGATACCCTCTGGGACCATTCCTGACACCTACCTGCAGGCTCATAGTGCATAACTTGAAATAAAGTACTCTATTTTATCCATTGTAATAAGGTTGTCTATCATTTGCATTTTCAGTGACTGCCATGATTTTAACATTAGCATTCCCTTTTTATATTTATAATTTTGAACCTGAAATTCTTCAGTAATCTTCCACAAGACATAAAGGAATATCATGGATGCTGTGCCACTTCTCAGTTCCCTACTCCAGGACTGAAGAATTTGCTGCCCAACGCTGCAAGCCTCTTTTTGGAATTACCCTTGCCAAAGAGAGACACTCCCCCAAGGTCACTCCCCTTTCCAGTGCAGCCCACATGAAAATAACCAGTCAATGCAGGATATAAATGCCTGGCCCCCTTGCCTCTACCCAGGACAACTCCGAAGGGCCACCCCGGCTTCAGACGCCCCCTGGTGGTCAGCTGTGGCTTTGCAATGACTGCCTAGCAGTTCAACTTCTCTCCCTTCCAGAGACTGGGTCTTCCTAATCACAAAATGCATGGAAGAAAGATCTTAGCCTGTATACAGCCAGTTGAAAGTGCTCACATTAAGACATTCTCAAGTTTCCAAGGAAATAATTTTTTAATTCCTCTAATCAAGTTATAAAATAATTTCATAAAAATAGCACTAACACCAAGTCAATCTTATGGAGCTTTCCATACTGGCTTGATGACAAGGGCCCTGGAGTGACTTAAGAGCCTACCATGGGTTTTTACCACTTGGCTTAAATAATAACAACCTATTGTCTTATATTTATGGATTTCTTAAAGCAGTGTTGTCAACCCTCCTGGAAAAGATCTTATTTTGCCTACAATCCAGGCATGGGTATTGGAATTGGAATTTGAAAACAAAATAGATCTAGTAAGCTCATGGGACTTCTCCCTCAAAAGGAAATGTTTCATATATATATATATATACTTCCCCATAAGCATGTCCACTCTTCTACCATTCACAACCAGATGGATTCTGTTTAGGGCTGAAGCAATGATATATAAATGGGTTTTAGATAAAGGGACTCCATGCCAATATTTGTCTGAGATCCTGGAAACATGAATTTAAATGCCATGTGTTTCAGATGGGCAGGAAAGAGTTGTAAAGATATATAAGAACTTGACAAAGGACTATGAATCCAAAGAAAAATGAGAAAACTTAGTACAGAGAACTTGAACATAGGAAATAGAGTCAGAGGAAAGTTGAGTTTGGTTTGGGGAAATTCCACACAGCAGAGTTCAGGAAAGATTCTGAGTTTATATTAGGGTAACTGCAACACAGGGAAAACATTCTCGAAAAAGGATCTTGTCCTCAAATAGTCTAGAAGGGTCTCCAGAGAAATATTTTGCTGTCGTGCTAATTAGCACTGGAAAGAGCTATAAAAGTTGGATCTTCAAGTCAATCTTAAGATTTTCCCATGTTTTACTGAAAAACAGACTCTTGACTGAAGAGGACAAATGGGTAAGCATGATGTCAGTGAGGGGAAGGCCTAAGACTACAATCCAGGAACCTGATGAGATGGGGAGAAACTCTTTTTTTTTACCCTTTATTATAGAAGTTGTGGGTTTATAGAACAATCATGTATAAAATACAGGGTTTCCATATACCACCCTATTATTTGCACCTTGTTAATACAGTGTGAAACCTTTGGTACAGCTGATGAAAGCACATTTTTATAATTGTACTACTAACTACAAGCCCTGGCTTAATTCAGGGTTCACTGCTTGTGCAGTGCAGTTCCATGGATTTTTAAAACATTTTTTTATTCTGTTACCAAATATAAAACCTAATATTTCCTCTTTTAAACACATTCAGATATATATGTCAGTGTTGTGAATTACGTTCACTGTGCAATATTTGAGTTATGTGCAACCAGCACCACCATCCATTACCAAAACATCTCCCCGAAGTAGAGGTAAGAGAAGTCCCCCCAATGTCCCCTGCACTGGGGAAAGGGCAAAGGAGTCAGTGTTTGCCATGCTTTAAGTCAATGACTTTTTCTAACACACATCACCTCTTACTCAGTCTACAAGATTCAAGAGGCAAAAGGGACAGACCTGTTCATGCCACCAACTGGTTTTCTTCTTTGTGAGAAGGTCTTCATAGCTAGCCCCCTTACCCAGGATTGGGAGGTGAGTTGGGGCTGTTGGTTACACATTTCACACAAGACAATCCCTGTCAAGGTGGGCCATCAGGGAAGAGTCCATCTTGACCAAAGTCCTAAATGACTCCTCAAGTTTCCTATGGGCCAAAATTCACTCTGTCCCCCATAGGTCTTGCACCGTACCTGGCCTATAAGGTACTCAATCAGTGCTTGTTGAATATATAAATGACTCAAGATAACCTTCCATGGATTGAAACTCTCCATGTGGCCTCACTATGCAGGAAGCCTTATCTGGATGGCTGCCTGCAGTTCTGCTGCATTCCAAGTTGTTATAAGTACGTAGCAGTGGCAGCCTGTCAATGACTACAAGTCTCCGGGAGGAGGGGGATGGGAGCAAATGCTTTATTTCTTGCTTTTTTCAGTCCTCAGTGCAGTTACCTTAAGCAGGTTGATGTTTAATTACTTTTACTTTTTTTTTATTAAAGTGACTATAATATTGTCCCATAGAATAGTACAACAAAATTCATGTTTAAGAATATTAATGCCATCCAAGAATTTTCCCTACCATAATCACTCTCCTTCATTGCTCTAGCACTGATCCCGTTTTATTCCTTCCCCCTTCTATCAACAGTACCTCCATTTTCCCATGGCTCAGACTGAATACCTTGGAGTCATAACTAATGCCTTCTCCTCCTTGAATCCCTAAATGCAATCAGTAACAAAGTCCTTTGCATTATTTTCTTTCCCATGCCTCTCTGTCTCTTCCTACCCTTTCATATCCCCATCATAACCCAGTCCACTCAAGGCATGGAATCCTGGCTGACCTCTCTTTTTACTCCATTCCATGATGTGATCTGTTGTTAGGCTCACTTACTGTTAAGTGCCTTATTCCTGATAATTCTCCTCTGACCAAAAACTCAAATGGCTTCCTATTTCCTCCCTCATCCGTTTTAACCTTGTGTTTGACACTCAAAACCATCCATCATCTGAGCCTACCTATGTATCCAAATGCTATTTTTCACTTATTACCCAGCATGAGCTCTTCCTGGGAATAACTTCTCTTCATTGTTTATGTACTAGTTAGGATTTTCTAAAGAAACAGAATCACAGGAAATATTCATAAATAGAAAATTTATAAAGGTGTCTCACGTGACCGTGGGACTACAGAGTCCAAAATCCACAGGGCAGGCTGTGAAGCCGATGATTCCGATGGAGGGTCTGGATGAACTCCACAGGAGAGGCTTGCCAGCTGAAGCAGGAAGAGAGCCTGTCCCTTCTGAATCCTCCTTAAAAGGCTTCCAGTGATTAGATTAAGCATCACTCATTAAAGAAGACACTCCCCTGGGCTGATTACAAATGGAATCAGCTATGGATATAACTGACATGATCATGATTTTGTTCTATGAAATGTCCTCATAGCAAAAGACAGGCCAGAACTTGCCCAACCAGACGAACAGGTACCATCTGGCCAAGTTGAAACATGAACCTGACTGTTCTAGTTTGCTAGCTGCCGGAATGCAATATACCAGAAACGAAATGGCTTTTTAAAAGGGGAATTTAATGAGTTCTGGTTTACAGTTCTAAGGCCGAGAAAATGTCCCAATTAAAATGATTCTATAGAAATATCCAATCAAAGGAGTCCAGGGAAAGATACCTTGGTTCAAGAAGGCTGATGAACTTCAGGGTTTCTCTCTCAAGTGAGAAAGCACGTGGCAAACAGGGTCAGGGTTTCTCTCTCATCTGGGAAGGCATGTGGCGAACATGGCATCATATGCTAGCTTTCTCCCCTGGCTTCCCTTCACAAAGCTCCCCGGGAGGCATTTTCCTTCTTCATCTCCAAAGTTCACTGACTGGTAGACTCTGCTTCTCATGGCTATGTCATTCTGCTCTGCTCTCTCTGAATCTCTCTCATTTTCCAGAGTGTTTCCTCTTTTATAGGACTTCAGAAACTAATCAAGACCCACCCAAATGGGTGGAGGCACACCTCCATCTAATCCAGTTTAACACCCACTCTTGATTAAATCACATCTCCAGGGAGATGATCTAATTACAGTTTCAAACGTACAATACTAAATAGGGATTAGAAGAAATGCTGCCTTTACAAAATGGGATTAGAATTAAAACATGGCTTTTCTAGAGTACATACATCATTTCAAACCAGCACACTGACCATGACAGTTTGGCTATGGGCAAGCTAAACTTCAAGAATGGGCTGATCCGGAGAGAGGCAAAAGCAGGAAGAACATGAATCCAAGGTTGGGGAAACTAATCTAACTGGCAACTGGGTTCCCAGGAATAGGCCAGTAATTTAATTCACAGCCCCCAAGAGGTTAAGGTGAAACAGCTTCTTCCCAGCTGGCCATGGTCGCCAAGGGGTGAAGTTGGGGACAGGGTAGAACCAACTGTACTGACTTGGAAAGGAGCCAGTGAAATATTAAGTTAAAAAAAATCAGGTCGCAGAACAATATGCATTATATGATCCCATTTTCCTTTCAAAATATATACGTATATAGCTGTGAATATAAATATATACTTTTGTGTCAGCTTGGGGAAATGTCTGGAACTAGACAACACAAGTGGTTTATAGATTAATAGTGATGACACCCAAGAAAATGCAGTAGATGTGGAAATGGGGGAACTTTCAAATTTACACAGTACTGTAGCGGGAGAAATATTGCCTAAAAAGGATCGAGGATCAAAAACTCAATGGGCAGGTCCAGAAAGAAGCATAAGTGAGAACTGCAATCAGACATGGCTGGTTCTGGGTTTCAGAAGGTTTATGCGACTTAAACAGGATGACAGCTAGCGGCAGAGAGAATGAGAAAAGCCTTCAGCCCTGGGGTAAGGCCAGGTAGTTTGGCTGGATCCCAGCCATACATACGGGCAGAGGTTGGAGGCTGGTTGAGGCCAGAGAGGGGGAACAACTTTTAAATGGATTGAAAGTCACTAAGTTTTACAAGGGAATATTTCAGACACATTGGCTGTCACACATCAGGCAGCAGGATAAATTCCAGAAGACACTGGTTCCTTACTTCTGGGGTCTCTTTTGAAGTGGAGAAAATCCTATCAGCTTATCCCTCCTAGACTCTTAACTCCTCCTCCAGGGAAGTAGTTGACCTGGTTGAAGAGTCTGGAGAAGGACCTGGCCACAGGTATCTCCATCCCTTCTCCTCTCTCCTCCCTTAGGAGTAAGTTGCCCCCAGGAAGTATGCATTTCCTTATAGGCCCCCAGACTCCATTGGGAAGCACAGCTTAGCCCAGTGTTCCTGTGATTCAATAGGTAAATCTGTCTAAATCTCTGGCATTTTGGATCAAGAATCCACTTACTAACAGATTGAGCCTTATCCTGTAATTTCAGCTTTATGAGTGAAAAAGATAAAGTGTTGACATTTCATGTAGCTTTGGTCTAATTTTTCAAACTTCTTAAAACTTGGACAGGGAAAAGGGATGTTATTTATTTTATGCCTTTTAGGATCTCAACTTCTGGTTATAAGTCAGGCATGTCAAGTCAGAAACAGGAGAGGAAATTGGGGAGCAGAATGACCCTTGGAGATGGAGGCTTCTCATTGTAGTCAGGGTTGGGTAGTTTAAGTTTCAGTGGATGGTGATGGCTGCAGTCACTTAAGGTTTGAAGCCTCGGAGAATGCTTTTATAGAGATGGGTGCACTAGGTGGGCTTTAGCAAAGGTTCAAGCTTTGGGGACCCTTCGATAGTGGTAGAGATCCTAGCCAACTTATGCCAAAAACACCTGATCTTGTACACCTTGGGCAAAATGAGTCCTTGAGCAAAGCTGTGGGCCATGTGCCTCAGGAGAGGTGTGGGCCCCTGGAAAAACCATGGGGGCACAGAATTTAGTCAAGGCAAGGCAGAGTGACCAAACATCATGAGGGGGTTGCTGAGGGAGCAGGGAATACCTCTGGTACAAGTTGCTGCTCTTGACTTTTAGCTTGAGCATTGCAGGCTGAACTAAAGTGGAATTGGATCTTTTTGGGCATTGGTACATAAAGCATGGCTGTGACACTGATCCAGATGTTAGCCCTGGATTTAAGGAGACCAAGGTTCTGCTGCCCCAAATTCCATTCTGTCCTCAGAGCCTCTAAACTCTCTCCAGGGGGGCTGGATCTCTAGTAGGGAAGGTTAATCTTAGTCATTTTATGCCGGGAGCAAAGGCTAAAAAGTTTATAGAAGGAGAAGGGGGAGTAGGGAGAGTGGGAAGCTAGTAAAATTGCTAGAAATACCTGCTACACAAATCTACAGCCATTAATGTGGGGACTTGTAGACCCAGAAACTCCATTTCCAGCAGCCACGGCACAAAAACATAGAACCAGATTCATCTTAGGTTGTTGGACACAGGAACTCAGCTTTCACAACATGCCAGAGTTCATATGTAAACTGTGAATTATGTGATCTTTCCTACTTGCTTATTTTTGCAAGGATTATTAAAAGATGGGTGGGGATTAGGGGTGGGAGATGACACGTAGTGGCCAAAGGGATGAGGGGAGACTGACTGCTCCCTGGAACCCAGGGTAATTGCCAAGCATGATAATTCTAAACTTCATCTTGCATGGTTCAGGGGATTGGGGCTGGAAGATGGACAGTGATCTAGTCCCTATGAGACGCTTGATTGCCCCCCAGCTTCATGCTTCAACAGGCTCAGTGTGGGGCTGAGGCCAGCAAAGCCAGGGAGTGCAGAGCAGGACAATGTTGACCGAAGAAACATTTGTCTACTCTTCTCTGGATGCTAATTACAAAAATCCTGCCCTCCTCCAGGCAGTTTTATGGGAGATTTTCTGCTTATGTAAGTTTTTTAAATAAATGAATCCTCTTGGTTGAGTTAGCCATGGAAGGAAGGTTTATTGAGCAATGCTGGCATAATAAAAACACCTGCCTTCTGCTTTGAAATTTTTTTTTCTTCTGAGAGCCCACAGTCCAGGTTGGTATTATAAGAGTTTCTCTGGAAGAGGGTCCTGTAGTGGAGAACAGCTGACTCAGCTTTGGGTGCAGGATCTCCATGCTTGACATGCAAAGGTGGTTTGGGATTAATAAAGGACTTATAAAAGGCAGAAATTGTTTTCCTTGCTAATCACTACAAGTCTAGGCTGAGGAAAACCATCTTCAACCCATTTACCCAACTCCCTGCATCCTAGATTTTCTCCCTTAATTTGCTTCCCCATAACCTCCTACCAAAACGAAAGCTTTGAATACCCCTGTTCCTGGGATACCCCTTACCATTGAATCCCATGAACTGAGACATTGGGGGAGAAGTACAGAAAGGCTTACCAAGGGGATATAGCTTGGATCATAACAACTCTTCTTATCCAAAGTCAATTTAGTATCATTATCTGTCAAATGGGAAAATAGTCTGGCTAATCTCTAGCATCTCTTCCAGCATGCAAATCGATTATTTTAAAATATTGCTTTAAGCATTGTTTAAAAGCAACATTAAAGCATTTTAAATATGAATACTAACACATATTAACATTTTTATCTAACTAATTAATTACTTCTTTTATTTATTATGGTTATCACTCATATAAAACATGTGTTGGGGACAGTGATGTCCTGGAAAAGCAGCTGGAGAGAGAGAGAAGGAGGAAGGGATGAAGGGAGGAAGGGAGGAAGAGAAATCCCTGATTTGTAGCATTTGCAGATTTTTGTGGTGTAAATCTTCCCATTGTGGCCAATGTCAAGCTACCACCCTGGTATCAGGGAACCACTGAACAGGGCATTGGAAAGTCACACGTATAATTGGCTCTCACAGGCCAGTTCAAGTTGGCTACAGCACACCACCAGTTAGGTATAAGCTAAGAAATGTCAAGATTAGTTCAAATCCACTTACATTCTTATATTCTGGCTTTATTTTCTACTTTCTCCTTGGAACACACATACATTTATTGACAGATAAGCTTAGCTTGAAATAATCAGACATGTATTTTGAAACTGAATTTCTAAGGAGGGAGTCCTGTCATCTGCTTCCACAGGTCAGAGAAGAATGGAAGGAGCCAGACCTTGAGACTCTCATTCTCACTGTAAGCCACCAGACCACTTAGCTTTTAGAGCAGCATGTGCTGGAAGTGGTCCCATTTCCAACAAACGCTTACTGAGCCATGTGGCAGAGACCCAGCACTACACACAGCTCATGATAGAAATTCAATAAGCATTTATCAAATATGAATGTAATCCCTAAAATGCTCTTGATTTCCAACCACTAAGACATTCTAAGGTTTCTGTCCTAATCAAAGTCAAACAGACCCAAGAGGCCATTGGCCAACCGAGTGGGGAAGGAAAGTGAAAAGGTGGTGCCTCAGAAAGCAAGATAAACACTATCCTCTCTAACCATGGCTGACTCACTCTGCTAATGGTCAAGTTCACCAACAGCAGAAGGGCTCTGGGAAGGCTATTTACATACTTGCTTCGGGGAAGGTAACTCTAGTTATTAAAAACCACATTCAGAAACATCACCATGTCTACTGAAAAGTAGGGGTCCTGGAGCGCCCACCTAGGCTGAAAAATGTATAAAGAGCCCCTAATACACATGCAGTCAATCGCTGAAGTAACATTATGGGGGAAGTTGGTTAGAGTAATGTGAGTTGTTGTATGTTTGTGTGTTTATGTATGGGGCTTTAAAGCAACAACAACAGTGTAAATAGTGAGTACTTACCATGTACCCGGTCTCTATATACCTTATCGGGATCCTCACACAACCCTACAAGGCAGACTCATTGTCCCAAATGAGGACCCAAGACTCACTGAGATTATTACAGTAAGTGGCAAAACAGAAAGTGTCCCCAGATCTATTGAACTAAAAACCTGCTCGAGGATGAGTTCTAGTCTCTGACTCGAACTGGCTTCTGGTTCAGCCCTTGCCTGTGAACTGTGTAGCCCTCAGGCCAGCTACTAGATCACTCTGAGCCTGTTTCTGGACCTATAAAATGAAAGACACCGAGGTGTGCTTTTCTGGTGTCTTGTGAAGAGTGAAGGAGCTAAAAGGGGTACAGAGTGCCCAAGGATGTGAATGGAATAGAAAAGAGATTCCGGAAATGATAGATGTTATAATGATTATATTATCTGAAGCCTCTCTATCTCTTTTTCTACCTTCTCACTCCCTCCTAATTGACTCCCTTCTAGCAAAAAACACAACTCTAAGTTCTCTCTAAAGTACCCTTCTGCCTCTGCTTCCCTGGGGTGTTTGGGGTGTGAATGCTGTAGGCACTGAAGTAAAACCTCCCTTAGCTGAAGGGTCAGTTTCAGTATTTTTCCCTTAGAGGTAAACAAAATGCCAGTGCCCTGCAAAGATGTCCACATCCAGAAACTATGAACATACCACCTTACATGGCAACAGGGACTTTGCACATATGACTAAGTGAAGGATATTGGTATGGGGGATTATTCTGGACTACCCAGGTAGGGCCAGTGTAATCGCCAGGGTCCTTCTAAAAGGGAGGCATGAAGGTCATAGTCAGAGAAGGAGATGTGAAGATGGAAGGTGCGGTGGGCTGGTTTGAAACTGTTATGTACCCCAGAAAAGCCATGTTCTTCTGTTCCAATCTAATGAGGGCAGATCTATTGTGGGTGGGACCTTTTGGTTAGGTTCTTTCCATGGAGATGTAACACACTCAATTCAAGGTGGGTCTTAATCCTTTTAGTGGAGTCTTCTGTGAAGAGATAAAAGGCAGAAAACATAGAGAGAGCCCTGAGCCTACATAGAGAGCAGAGAACTGAAACCAAGTGGAAGATGCAGAAAGGTCAAAAAAAAAAAAAAGGCCCTACTAGAAGCCAAAAGGATCCACAGGGATTGAGAGGGCCATTTTGGAAATCAACACAAGAGAAAAGGGCCAACAGACATCGTTATGTGTCTTTCCATGTGATAGAGAAATCCCAGATGCCATCAGCCTTTCTTGGGTGAAAATATCCTCTTGTTGATGCCTTAACTTGGACTGTAGATTTTCATGGGCTTAGAACTGTACATTTGTAACCTAATAAATCCCCTTTGAGAAGTCAATCTATTTTTGGTATATTTGCATTCTGGCAGCATTAGCAAAATGAAACAAGAAGTCAGAAGGAAGTAACAACAAGCCAAGGAATGCTGGCAGTTTCTAGAAACTGGAGGAGGAAAGGAAAGGATTCTTTTCTAAAGCCTTCCTAAGGAACCAACCCTGCTGACACCTTGACTTTAGCCCAGTGAGAATAATTTGGACTTCTAACTTCCATAGTTGTGAGATAAGAAAGTTCTCTTATTTTAAGCCATCAAGTTTATAGTAATTTGTTACAGAGCAATAGGGAACTAATAGATAAACAACAATGCATGGGTCACAAAGTCCCAAAAGGGGAGCAAATCCCTCACCTGAGAAGAAAGGATGCAATCTCTTTAGTCTACAGCTGTGTCAGTTTCTCAGAGGAGATTTCTTCAGAGCGAGAAAGTATGGGTCACCAACATGGCCCCAAACCATCTGAGACCACAATTTAAGACATGGCTTATGCAAAAGGAAGAAGGCAAGCAGCTGAAGGCTTAGTGAGCAAAAAAGTTGTAAAAGTCATCAGTATTGCTAATCTCATGGAGTATACATGTGTGTGTCTATGGATATATTTATATTTAATTTTAGAACAATTCAGAGCAGTGCCATTGTAAGTGGGTTAAGGAAGCTAAGTAAAGGAGTTTTTCAAATAAATACTAGGGAGGAATTAGAAAACAATGACCTTAACTGAATTACAGCCTGGTCTTCTAAGAAGAAATAAATACATTTCTTCAAGCTTAAAATACATTGAGCTTTTTAGCAATTGAAAATTACTTGGTAAGAAATAATCTTCTAGCAGCCGTTCCGGAGCTTTGTCATGACTCCACGGCCTCATAGCTGGGGCTCTGATGTCAACAGTCCTGCCCACTGTTGGAGGCCCTTCTGTGAATTTCAGAAGGACATGGATCATTGGAGAATTTCCTACATGTTCTAGTGAGCAGGCAGAGAAACGTGCAGAGGACAGACAGGAAAGCAGAGGCAGATGGTTCTCTGGCTGACACCCTGGATTTCCATTTGCTTCATGTTGTCTCATTTTGCAAAAGACCCTCTGCTCACTTTTCTTTAAGCAAAATGCTTTCCAAACAGAGCTGCTAATAGACTTAAAACAGAAAGTCTTCCAGAGGGCTTGTCTTAATAGTTTTAAATCATTAAGAATGATTTTCTAATGTACATGTGTGTGTTTGTGTATACACACATATACAGCCATATAATCATGGGAATATCTGGAGTAGGATACGAATGAAATTCTGGTTACTTTTGTGGATGGGATTAGAAAAGCTGCAGGGGAATTTACATTTATTTATTCATATGTTTTTAAGGAGTGGGGTAAAGGATGGTTTTTCTCTTTTGTATATTACTTCACCTTTTTTTCAGAAATTTTTTTTCCAAAGAAAAGAAATCCATCTTTTGCTTTGGCTGAAAAAAGTGGTAACCCCAAAGAGCAGAGAATGGATAAAGTTCTGATTGTGACCATTGAGTTTCCCAAATTAAGTGCTTTCTCCTTACAACCAACCTCTCCTGGACCAGGGAATGGCAAATCTGTCTCACAGGGCCCAGGGTGGTGGCGCTCCATTTCAAGCATTCTTGCACAGAATTTCAAGCACTTCTCAAACTATAGAATGCAAATGAATCACCCAGGGGTTTTGTTAAAATGCAGATGCTGATTTAGCCCTTCTAGAGTAGGACCAGAGATTCTGCATTTCTATCAAGTTTCCAGGTGATGTTCACGCCACTGGCTCATTGACCACACGCTGAGTAGTCAGGGCCCAAACGATCTTCAGACTAGGTGTCAAGCCAGGTGTTTCGATTTTGAGCTCAGCACATACACGCCCCATGACTATAAGGACACCAAAAGCTTCCCAAAGCTATGGTCAAGGTCAGCCCAAGATCAGGTGTCAACCCAACACCAGACCGGCTAACTGATGGCAACAGACATAGGATCCCCCAAAGCTGGAGGCAGTTGCACCTTGAGGCCCACTAATTCAAACAGGAAAGCACTTAGGAAGTGACTCCGCAGGCACAAACTGTTTATTTTTTTTAAACACCAAATCTCCACTTCTTCACTACTTTTGACCATAAATGGAAAGGCTTCCCTGGGGAGATCCCAAAGAACCTTACACAGGCCCTTGTTTTGGTATTTGCTGTTATCACTGATATTACAGTAAAGGTCATGATACCAGAGAGCTGGAACGTTTGGTCCAAACGCCAGGATGTTTGATTCTTTGTGATTACCCTTCTACGAGAATCGCTGGTATTTTGAGATTGAAATTAATAAAAAAATTAAATACAAGCTTGCCAGCCAAAATTTGAGGGAATTTCCCACCCGGGAGTGTGCATGCCAAAACTAACCAAACCACATGGCTGTGTTTTCCTTTCTTACTACTGGCAAGCAAACAATATAAGCATAGTAGTTTCTGTGGGAGATATGGTATCGCCTCTAACCAAGACAAAGGATCAAAACAGACTTTGTTCTAGGACTCTCTGTTCTGTAGCCAGGCAGTTCAAGTGAGATGGGTACTTGCTGATCCTTGGAGTACACACTGGATTCCTTTAGTCCCCAGTAGACCTGTTCCTGTAACTGAGATGTTAATAAGGGTACAGGCACACGGTGTCACCTGTGACTTTATTTCCCTACAGTTCAAGCCACAAGAAAGCATTGGCCATGGTAGGTGTTTCCTTCTTGCTGAGATGCCTTCAAATGTCTGTGGTCTACTTAGTAAAAGTAGGGCCAACCAGCTTTTGAGCACTAGAGATTCTAGTTCACATGATCAGATTTTAAAGGGATTTGGGAAATCACCAGATACAATCCCCTCCATTCCCAGGTGAGGAAACCAGACCAAGACAGGTGAAGTGCATGAGGTCAACCATCTGATTTGTGGCAGAGCCAGGACCTGGTCTTCTGAGCCCCAAATCAATGCTGGGTCCACTACCCTCCAGATGCTCTTGAATCATGGGCTTCTGCCAGGTGGCTTTCCCATCTCAAAGCGGCAATCCAAAACTTCTTTCAAATTCAAACCCACCCACAATTCATGGACACCATTTCAAAAATCCCTTTTCGATGTAGTGGAGAGGCTGGAGGGAACTGCCTGAAAATGTAGAGCCGTGTTCCAGTAGCCATGTTTCTTGAGGATGATTGAATAATGATAGAGCTTTCACAATGTGACTGTGTGATTGTGAAAACCTTGTGTCTGATGTTCCTTTTATCTACCTTGTCAACAGACGAGTAGAACATATGGAGTAAAAATAAATAATAGGGGGAACAAATGCTAAAATAAATTTAGTTTGAAATGCTGGTGATTGATGAAAGCGAGGGGTAAGGGGTATGGTAGGTATAATCTTTTTTTCTTTTCTGTTTTCGTTTTATTTCTTTTTCTATTGTCTTTTTATTTCTTTTTCTGAATTGATTCAAATGTTCTAAGAAATGATGAATATGCAACTAAGTGATGATATTGTAAATTACTGATTATATATGTTAATGTTTTTTAGAAAAATCCCTTTCTGAGCTTTTAAATATCACCAGATTAAAAGTCAAAAATTTCTCATTGGGGTCAAGAACTGACTTTACTTCTGATATTTGGTGTGTGGTTGGATGATTCAGTATTTTCTGGTATTAGCAGTAGGTCCTCTTCTGCTTCTTGAGGTTATTAGAAAGGGAACTGAGCTCACTGCACAACTGGGTTTGACCTCTACACACCTTCGATTTGATTCAGCACCACAATTTCCAGGCAGCAGAACTTTAACCACTCCAACCACCAGTTTTCTTTAAGAAGGAGGCTAATACTTCTAGCTCATCACTTTGTGGAGGATTAAAATGAGATGAAAATTAAATAGAATGTATAACACAGTGCCTGGTGCCTAGCAAGCATTGAAAAACAACTGTGCTTTCCTCCCTCATCATGTTACTTGTGATATCTGGTTTTCCCTAACTTTTCCTAACATTTATTTGTGATATCTGGTCTTGCTTCTTGAAGTGAGCAAATGTGCACACATATACTCTCTCCTTGCTTGCTTAACATAGACTTTTTAAAACAAATCATTTCAGAGTAATATCCTCATGCAAATGACATTTTGAACTGCCATTGATCATTTTACATGCATTAATCGTGAGGATTTGCTATATACCTTTCTATCCATACATATTTCCTATTTCATTGTCTACATAAATTGATTTCATATCCCCAAGTAAGTTCTCCAATTCCCTATGTATTCTGAAAATTCTCCCATTAGTGCATTGGACCTGTAGTGGAAGATGTTAATACCAGGTAAATGCAACCTGGAATTAGGCATGCATTGAACAATTATCGGTCATTTATTCCCCAGGTAAATTTAGCAGGGGACTGGGCAGGATACCCCTGACCCCTAGATGCCTGGGGGATTAGAAAACCAACTTTCAGGCCAAAGTCATCGAAGACTAAATTTGCTATTTGCTCTGGAGCTGGCCTTTGGCAAACAGCACCAGTATGATTTTCCCTCCAGAGTTTCTGATGGACTCAAGATCCTTAGCAATCTTGTGTTATCTGCAGATTTCCTAGGCAGCTTCCATTTGGATCCCCAGTGCTTCTCTACCACCCAGAAATTTCATTTCCCAGATTGCACAGAAGCCCTCTATAAGGCCTCTCAAGATTGTGCTTTTCTGAAGTCTCACCCAAGCAGAGCGAAGATGCATCACTTTTTTATTTTTTGTATGCTGTATGGTGGGGGGGGTCACATGTCATTCTTTTTCCATGTGAGGATCCCATTATTGCAGCATCATTTGTTGAATTTTGTTTGTTTGTTTTTGTTTGTTTGTCTTCCTTGTTTGTCTTATGGGAAGTGCATAAGATGCATCACTTTTTAAAATTTGTTTTCTGTGATGAGGTTGCACTAGTCATTTTAGATTGAATCTTTTTTTGTTAGATTAATATAGTAGATGCTGTTGGTGCCTTGCCTATACCCATGAGTCTCTTCCTTAAGCTTATTTTTTTTTGGGGGGGGGGAACTCGGTAGGCATGAGCAGAACAAACCTGAAATGATGGAGAACCAATGGCCCCAGAAATAGATGATAGATATTGATAGATCATGATAGATCAATGATAGATGGAGAATTGGTAGATAGATACTCCAGCTTTCCCATCCCTCCTTTGGGCTAACCCTTGCATAACACTGTCCTCTGGAGTTCTCCAGCAGGACTGAGCTCCAGTTGCCCATGCTGGCAATTAGCTTGATAATGTACCATTAATTGACTTTCTTCCCCTTCTCTCCTTACTTTGTCTCTCCAGTTCTAGTGTTTTCAAAGATCATCTCCCAAATAAATTACCTCCACTTGAATCCTTATTGCATGGGATGCTTCTGGGGGAACCCAAACCAAGATAAAATGAGGCTCTAAGTAAATGTGATATGAACACTAGTACACCTGAGTTATACAAATACAGTAGAAGAATGCACCGAACAGCCACGTTAGGTGTTTCTGCAGAAATCTGTATTTATCATCAGCAAGGTCAGCTGCATTACTTTAGGGGGCCCAGCACAAATGAAAATCATTTAAAAGCAGGAAAAAAAAAGTTTTGCTAGAGGTACTCTAGTCTAAAGCTTCTTCCTTTCATCCGCAGTCTCTTAACTTACCATGGTGATTTTATTTGCTATTTAATGTAAAGAAAAATTAAAATTTTAAATTATTAGCATGCATGTTACTATTCATCTCTATATTGTGCTTTATCAGTTTCAGATGCATATAGGGGAGCATTTAACTTGTATGCACAATCATCAAAATTACATAATTTGTACCTTGTCACTTATGCATATGTGTGTATTTTGTTTTGGCCAGAAATGCTACACAAAACTGACTCAACCATTTTTCTTCTTTTTCTTGAAAAACATATTTTTCTCAATACACACAAATTCTACTGACAGTCTCAACCTCCAGCTCACTGGTGAGTAAAAAAGGACTGAAAGGAAAAGAACTCTGGGTGCCCTATCTTGCTCTGTCTTTGTAGGAGTTCATTTTCAGCATAAGTGTTTGGCTAATGCAAGGAAGAGGATGAGTAAGAAAGGACATGATAGGGTCCCATAGGCATTGATGTTTCTCAGAATGGCATTGCCTTCTTTATGCATTGAAAGCACGTTCTGAGTCAAATGGAGAGTTGCCTCTGGGAACTGTCTGCCCCCCAACCCCCACCCCCCACATTTATTGAGTTGTAAACAGTACTCACTTTGGGTCTCTCTCCACTCCCACGCATCCTGGTTCTGATGGAATTCTGAGATCATACAACATCATAAATGCTATATGTGAATGGGGCAGCAAACAGCAGACACATAGATTGCATGTAGCCACTCAACTCCCGCGCAATGTTATACCATCTCCTCGGACTTCACTCAGAAGACAAAATTTCAAAGATAAAATTATTATGGATTTCAACATGCTGATGGCAGAGTGTTAGACCAGGTATCTGGAACCTGTTTTAGTCTTTCCTGAGCTGCCATGACAAAACCACATGATGGGTCGGCTTAAACAATGGGAATGTATTCACTCACCATTTGGAGGCTAGGAAAAATCCAAAATCAAGTTGTCAGCAAAGCAGTGCCTTCTCCCCAAACTCGGTAACACCTTGGCATTGGCAGCCAGCAATCCTTGGGGAATCCTTGGCTTATATTTCTGCCTCACGCTCCATGGTGTCATCCTCTCCTCTCTCCCCTAGGTCCCATTGACTTCCCACTTCGGGCTCCTCCCTGTGATTTTTGCTGACCATGTCTGAATTTCTTCTGCTTAGGAAAGACTGCAGTAATCTGGATTCAAGCCCAGCCTCATTCAGTTGGACTAAATAACATCTTCAAGAGATCCTATTTACAAAGGCCTCACACCCACAGGAATGCAGCTCAAGACCATGCACTTGTCTATATTGGGGTACATAATCCAATCCACCACAGAGCCCTGCTGGGTACAAGGTTCTAGTGTGGCTGCACGGGCCCCCCCTCCCATGAAGCCAGCCCTGATCACCATGTACTGAGAGTGGAAGACCATGTCATGTTGCATAACCTCAAGTTGGAATCAAGATTCTGCATTATAGTCATGCTTTGACCCAGCTCGGGGACCAGGGGCACGGCCCTACGTTTCTGGTCCTTTTTATAAAATGAGTGTCTGGTACATGATAACTACAAGATCTTACTTCCAAAAGTTATCATTCTACCAGGTGGGAAGGGCTCCTTAAATTTGTTTCAAGCAAGTCCTATTTAGGATCTGGAATGAATTTAAAGAACACGCCTGCCCCTTTCTTCGTGGTTCCCCTGACCACACTGGTGTCACTTGGAAAAGGGAGAAAATCCTGGCAGCTTTAGGACGTGTTGGCAAGAGCAAAATTCTTTCTTCATCTTGAGATAAATTCCACATCTTTTTTTTCTTAGACACTGAGTGTTCTGCGGGCTTTTCAATCAGTAGCTTAAGCATGACTACACCAACGGACACACACACACACACACACACACACATTCCATTGACTTCCTTTAGGCCCAAAAGGATCTCAACCCTACGTCAATGCAGGGTGGTCCATGGAGGCTGTGATGCAATGGACTTGTCTTGTGTTCTCTCATTCCCAGCTGTGCTCCCTGCACCTGCCTTCTCTGCTATTCTGCACATTTCAGGAATGTCTCCTGGTTTTCCTCATCAGGCCCATGGAAGAACATAAACATCTTGCCTTTTCCAAAGGAGACCTCTAGTGTGTGTGTGTGTGTGTGTGTGTGTGTGTCTAACTTCCTAGAAACCAGGGCTGTTTTCTCTTGCCAGGCGCCACGGCTGGCCTTCCTGTGCAGAAGGTCATTTCAATAAGGACTCAGAGCTTAGTAAGTGGAGAAAAGAAGGTCATTTGCAGACAGGATGCTGGGAAGACGCCCTGAATGAGCCTTGCTGGGCAAGAGACGCCAAAGGGACCAAGAATGTGGGCCAGTCCCCCAGGAAGTTATTCATGAGCCTGCCCTGTATGATAAACAGGCAACAAAAGTCTTTTCTAAATAACGAAAATAACAATGCTCTAAATTCCAGAAAATCCTCAAACAATGACTGGACATTCCTTTCCCCCCATTTGCTTATTTGTGCACCAAGTACTTTCAAAGAAACTAGAAACTGGAGTTCTGACTCGGGTTGCAGACCAGGAATCAAGGGTGCAAGAGGGATGTGCTGGCAAAGCTTTGCTCCCCAGTGAAATTCCTCCTTTAAGGAGAGTGGGTCTCTCTTCTCCATGCCTGTCCGTTGCCCCTGATTGTTTCTGCTTTCAAGAACCATCTGAGACTGAAGGCCACCATGAAGTAGCTTTCAGCCTGGCCAGTAGTACAGAGTCAAAAGTGGGGAGAAGCTTCTGTGATCCATGTGACCAAGAAGTGCAAGTTGGTTGGGTTAGAAAGTATTTTAACGAATAAACAAAAAAGACCATCTAGGGGAATTAGAAATATATATATATATATATATATATATACACATGTATATATACATATATAATCACTGTCCCCCAAATTAATTGCCTTTTAGTAAGAAACATTCCTCATTAGCATTGCTAAGAAACATTCTTCATTAGAAGGGATAGAGACTCTCATTAGCCATTTTTCTCACTTGATTTGTAAAGTTGAACTTGGAGATTTATTGCAATTCTCCCTCCCCTAACCCACCCATACGCCAGACCCTCCTTTTCCTGCTGTCTTTTCTACAGCCCTTATGATTGCTAATGTTCTGTGTTCTTTATTTAATATTGGTTCTTTAGAACTTGTTTCCCACACTCCCTTATAATGAAAGCGAACAGGGCAGTATTTCTGGTTGCTGTTTCCTTATGTATCCCAGATGCACAAAACAGTGACTGGTACATAGTAGAGTCAGAAATAATTGTTGACTGAATGAATGAATGGGCCATCCTCACTTCCATAATTCAAAAGCACTGAATATTTGTACAGCACTAGGGAGCACTCCTAGTCAGCCTCGACCTGAATAGAAAGTTGGTATTGGCAGGTACTTTCTGGAGGACGGTGAGTGCAGTTCAAACTCCCCAGACACATAATTAATATCTGACAAAAGGTGGGTAGGAGGTATAGAACCAACAGCATAGATTTTTAGATGGCTTTTTTTTTTTTTTTTTTTTTTTGCATGGGCAGGCACCAGGAATCAAACCCGGGTCTCCTGCATGGCAGGTAAGATCTCAGCCTGCTGAGCCACTGTGGCCCTCCCCAACAGCATTGATTTTAATTGGACAAATGGAAGCACTTGTATCACCTTGAACAAAGCACCAAGGAAGACCATGGGCTCTCCACCTTCCGAAGTGTTTAAAGTCAGTTATCTGAAGGGTAAAGTTTCCATCCAAGGCAGGCTGCACGGAAAGACCAGACTCTGCCAGCCCCTCTTTCTCTGAGTGTCTGTGAATTTCTCAATCCGGTCCAAGGGGCTGGGATTTGCGCCACCTCAACCCCCTGCCAATGCGTGCAATGAGGTTGGTTGTGAAGAGCCCCTGGGCATGGACCAAAGAGAGGTAGGGGGGCCCGGATTGAGGACACAAAACAAACGGCACAGCCTGGAGAGGGAGCTGGGTCACTTGCATTGGATTCTACCAGAAGAATCTTAATTCCTCAGAGCTTTTCATCGAGGTTCATCTTGGTAACCTCAGGTTATTTCTAAAATAAACAGAACTCTTACTTTTTCAACTCTCTCCATAGACGGGTGGCAGAGGAGAGGCTGGGGTACATGGGGAACAAGATGGGGTTTCCTTGGGGCTGAGACCTTAAATTCCATCCAGTTTCATAAATCCCTGTCCCAGCCACCCCCATCATCAGATGCTAATTGTGCTATCTGGACTCACCTCCTTTCCATTCAACAGGCTGCCTCTGTTTTAAGATGGCAAGTGGCCAGATCGATACCTAAACTGCCTTTGGGTTCTCCATATAAGATGTATTTCTAGGGGTTGTGCGTGTGGACCTCTCCTGGGCAGGAGGACCTCCACCTAGAGGAGGGCTTCTTTGGGCCTTTTGGGGAGGTGAAACATGCCACAGATTTCTGATCTTTAAGACAATAACCTTGTTAAGAATGAGACCACTCTTATTTAGATCGCAAATAATCAACTCACTGACAGCTAAAAGTGAAGTCAGTGCAAAGCTATTGATCGTCAGTGAGAACTTGAAATTAAATTTGGAACTGAATTTGAAGAGGGTGAGTTCTGGTTTTCAACAGCAAACCCAGAATCCGATAGCCTCACTTCCGGTTTGGGACATTTCCCATCTTGAAAATGATGGTTATACAGAAGCAGCCAGAGGACAGGTGTTTCAAATCTAAGCCATTGAGCCCAAGGCAGACACAGATCCTTGCATCCAGTTCTGAGATGCTGATCGTGATCCCTGGGTTCAAAACTCTAGCTGAGGGCTTTTGTTTGGAGAAGTCAGCAGGCAAGCCTGGAGACCCTCCAGATACGGGTGTGATGGCTTAATTAATTATTGCTTTAATCAGAAGGCTGAGGTTTCTTAAAGGGCAACTTCCTTCCCTTCATTTTTTTCATCCAGTTCACTGTTCTCGCAGCTCACTTTTCTGAGCACAGTTAGGCAGCTTTCCTCTGTTACGAGAGGGCGAGTGGCCAACTAGATCTTCAAACTAGCTTTGTAGATGGTAAACAAGATGTACTCTCATTAAAGGAGGGAAACAAAAGCATGTGCAAGGGGGGAGAAGGCTCAACATTGGTATGGAGTCGGTTGACTCAAAGGTTAACTACACTGTGAAATAGAGGCTAAAATGAGAAAGGACCTTTCCATTAAGCACGGTTTTCATTAGATGCTTGGTCTGCAAAGGAACAGAGATCCTGTGCGAGATAAGATCTCTCCATGGCCTGCGGACAGCATTGACTTGGTTCACTGGATTGGAGTGAACTCGCCAGAAAAAAACTGAAGGGCAGGGGGGAAGCATCTGCTTTTTTATTTAAAGAGAGTCTTAAACGTAAAATTAATGTACCATGCCTTGTTTTAGAAACATGCACTCAACAGCAATCTCTCTGTTTGAAAGGTTACGATGGCTTCTTTCAAAGAACCACCTCCCCCCACCCCCAACCCTGACCCCTTTCCCAGCAACATGCATTAAACTGGAGATTGCTTCCAAATACTCCTCTTTGTCCAAGCCCAGGGTGCATCGCTTACAGCAAAACCTTGATGGTAGTTACTTTTCTCCTCTCTGTCAAATGACATTACTCAGCATGGATTTTCAGCTTTCAGTTTCACCCAGGTCTCCCCATAGCTCCTTTTTCTGGAAAGTTTAAGTTTTCTTTGCAGAGTGTTCCCTGGGAGGCCTTAACTGTTTCCCCAGCACTGATAACTTTATATTCTATTTCCAGCCTCTGCACATGATAACCCTTTTGTTCTATGCGGAGCCCTCATGCTGACACTGCGTCCTTCCTCCTTAATAATCTGTCTGTCTTTCTGTATATTTATCTCTGCAGGAATGTGGCTCCAAAGAAAGAAAAGGGTTTATTCCCTGCAGCCCCATTGGCTGTTTATGTCTAGAGAAAGCATTTGCCCCAGAAAGGAACATGCATACCTCTAGGCATCCAGGAAAACAAGCCAGTTCAACATCAAGGCAATCTAGTCAGGCACACTGGGAACTCACAACAGATATATTTTTTCCTTTGTTGGGGAACAGATGGTGCTCATGAGTACCCAGGCTTGAGTGGGGGTGAAAGGAGGGTGTTAAGAGGAAGAAAACAAGTGATGTTGCAACACTGCTTTCTTCCTTTCCCAGGGCTCCCCTTGCACCCTCCCCTCTTGGGGCACTGCAGCCGAGGACAGGAGCTGCTTAACTGGAAGCCTCCAAAAGAGAGCTGGGGGGGTTCTGCTGCAGGAGGTGGTTTGGTGTGCAGATTCCTGGCTGACCAGCAGGTTCTAGCTACAGCGTTTTGATGAGTCCTTTGAGGTTATGCTTACCCATTCCAAGTTCCTAAAATAAAAGGGATGCATTGCTTAATAGAATCTTCAAAAAGGAAGCTTCTGGAAGCTTTAGACTCAGGGGCAGAATGGGTTTTTATGCTATGATTTTTCCCCACAGAGTCTTTTAAAATATGTGTCAAAATTTAAAATGGCAAGTAAAGGGTCTGCAGTGTGTGATGGGAGGAAGATGTTGGGCTTTCCCTTGAACCGTTCTAACCAGGACCAGCAAAAAGCAAATGAACACCAAAGCACAGCTTCAGAGTCATCCCGTGCTCTCCCTTCCCCACATCTCTCTTTCTCTCTTTCCCAGCTAATGTAAGTCATCCTGGTGTTATTGCTTTTACCAGGGGATCAGGTTTCTCACTGCAAACAAATCCTTTCTTTCTCATGGCTACACTGTGAGAAAATATCTCCCTCAACTCCATGGCCAGCTCCATCCAGCCCAGGTGATTGATGTCCTAAAGCTGAGCAATCCAATATCTTCCGTAGACATTTTGCCGTATTTATGTACAGTCTGTCCAGGCCCAGGTAGAGTGGCCTATGCATTCATTTCTACCACAATGTTATGAGTCAGTTGTCTGGCCACTGCCTCAATTGAGGAGGGCAATTTCTTGATGACTCTATTACTATTTCTTTGTCATGGCATGCTCTACAACCTTGGATGGCTAATATGTGGTCTGGCCCGGCTCTCCAGGGTGGGATACTGCAGTAGCCCCTGTACACACACCTCTCAGAAAACTCCAGTGGGGCAGCCCAAGAGTTTGGGGACTCAAGTCCTGGCCATTGTCAGCTCTGCTAACACTGAAGAAGAGCTGTCCCACACTGGAACCTTGCTGCTTTGAATGTTAACCCAGACTTGGCAGGGCCTTTAGGAAGGATGTCAATTACAGGATGATCTCAGAAGGACATATTCTCCCACTACCACCTTCTCTCCTGACATAAGAGCTCCTTCTCCCAAGCTCCCTCCCCAAGAAGGGCCAGCCCAGTAAGTGACTGTAGCAGTAGAGAGATGGGGAGAAGCAGTCAGTCCTTTTATGTCCTTTCTCTATGGCATTGTTCAAATGGCAGGTCCAGATTCAGGAACCCCATTGACTTTTGCCACTGGAAAAAAGGTCAATAGTCGTGGGGCTCAGGAAGCAAGTTTAGGATTGCCATACGATCCCACAATCCCATTACTAAGTATATACTCAGAAGAACTGAAAGAAGGGACATGAATAAACATTTGAGCACCTAAGTTTATGAAAGCGTTATTCACAAATGCCAATGGGTGGAGATGGCTCAGGTATCCATTGACTGATGAGCAGAAGGGTGAACTGTATTGTATGCATACAATGGAATATTGAGTGGCTACAGAAAAGAATGAAGTCATGAGACACATAATGAGGTGAATGAACCTCAAGGACATTATGTTGAGCAAAATAAGCCAGAAACGAAAGTACAAATGTTATATGGTCTCACTAATATGAACTAACTATAATGAGCAAACGCTGAGAATTAAATCTGAAAGCATAGGTTACCAGGAATTAGAAAGTGGGCAGAGAATGGGCAATTGATGCTTAAAGAGTACAGAATGTTCAATAAGGTTCATTGTCAAGGTTCAGAAATGGATAGCACAACACAGTGTGATAGTAGCACAACACTGTAAGTGTAACTAACAAAGCGGGTGTGAGTATGGTTGAAAGAAGGAAGCTAGAGCATAAAAACTGGGACTGTATAACTTAACAAAACTCAGAGTGGACAGTGGTTAATTAACTGTTAATTAACCAATTAAAGGTGGTTAATTGTATCAATATGAGAGTTCTTACATGAACTAGAGCAAACACCCATCACTGTTACAAGGTGTTAATAACAGGGTGGCAAATGAAAAAACATTTAATTAAAGCAAACTAAGGTCTATAGTCAACAGTAACATTATAATATTTTTTCATTAATTTGTAACAAAAGCTAAATGTCAGTATTAGGAGGGTCTAAGGGGTATGGGAGCTTTTTCTTCAGCAGTGAGAGTGTTCTCATATTCACTGCAGTGGTGACGCCTAACTGTGTGATTATACCCAGAGCCATTGATTGTACACTTGGGATGGATTGTGTGGTGTGTGAATAAAACTGTTAGAATGCTGCTAGAACTCACCCACACTTCCACAGGTCACCCGACAGCACACTCATCTGCAAAGGTATACAGGGATGAAATCAGGCCCATGCCTCCTTTAGCCATACTCCTGACTCAGTCGCATTTAATGACCGTTTGTCACCTCTGCAGAGAATGAATGGTTAAATGCCAGCTACTGCAACAAACACTGAAGGGGATGAAAAACCAACGGTCCATGAGTTCTGATAACTCTAAGAAAAGTCAGAGAGTTTATTTGGTGATAATAATAATAATAATAATAATGTGTCATTACAGACTCACAGCACTGCGGGAGCACAAAGAAGGAAGACATGGCTCCCATTGGGAGGAGGCAGAGGAAGGCTTTTTTTCCCTGGGCCTGGTGAGTAGGGCTTGAAGAAGGGATTCTTATCAAATGAACCAAATAAAAGGTCCTGCAGGGTAGCTGTTCAGCCTGGCCCATGGCCACTGCCTTTGAATTGCTTTCCTCTCTGCACTAATGATGATGTTGATGTATGCAGGAAGGACTCCTGGGAAGGACTACTATTCACAAGGTCTAATAACTGTGTGTGCTGGGCTTAGCAATGGGAATGGATGAAACATGAATGACCGTGCAGCTGGACTGGTGCATCCCCTCTAATATCATACCCACGTCCAAGGGTGCAGCTGGCAGTGGAGACGGGACCAAAAAGTCAGAGAGGTTTGGGTCTGAGGGAAAGAAGGAGGAGTGAGATAAGGGAGGGGGCCATGGTTTGTTACAATCACTCTGATGTCTCTTTTCTCTCTTTCTTTTGGAAGGGAACCTTTTGAAAATTCCAATAAGTGTGTCATATATTAATAATTGAATAAAGATACAAACTAATCATTGGCTGACTTTAAAAGAATGTGAAGATTTCAAAAGAAGGCCATGGAAAAGAAGTGCTGTGGATTGAATCATGTCCCAGTCCCCCACCCCAACCCCAATTGTAGGCATGTTTGGGTCCCAACCCCTGGTCATGTGGGTTTGAACCTATTTGGAAATAGGACCTTTGAGGATGTTATTACTTCAGGAGTACCCAAACTGAATGAGGATGGGCCTTAATTCAATAGAGCTGAAGCCCTTCTAAGCAAAGGAAATTGGGCACAGAAAGAGAAAGCCATGGGGGAGGAAAAAAACAGGAAGAAGGAAGTCAAGAATCCAGAAGAGAAAGGAGAAGATGCCACCATGTGATGGAAAAGCCAAGAACCAAAGGTTGCAGACAGCCGCAGAATACCACTGTCGTCAAGGGCAAAGCATCATCTTACTAATGCTTTGATTTTGGACGTCTCCTAGCCTCAAAACTGTGTGCCAAGAAATTCCTGATTTTAAGCTAACCCATTGTCTGGGGCTTGTTTTAGGAGCTGGGGAACTAAAGCTAGAAGGTTCTCCTGGGAGGAGGAATCTCCTGTGCAAAGCCTGAAACTGAATTAACAGAATTCCCTCCTCACGGATGTGCTCCATCCTGCCTGGCACACACATGGAGAATGGATTGTGGGAGATAAATATAAAGTGTTTGGTTGGGTCAAATGGTGGAAGCTCATGAAATAGAGGGAGGTTCATTATTTGAGGGTACTTGAGGCAGGGAGTGATAGGACTAAAAACGTACTTCAAGAAAGCATCTCTAAGCAAAAGTACGTGGATTCATTGAATGAGGAAAAGACTGGAGGTCTTAGCTAAAAGGGAAGAATTAACCTGTATTCTAGATTCTGACTATATGAGTTTTTTAATTGTAATTATTTCATATCAATGGGTTACCAGGTGTTCTAGTTTGAAAGGATGTATGGACCCTAGAAAAGCCATATTTTCATCAAAATCTCATTTCATAAAGGTAGAGGCATCCTTATTTAATACTGTATGTTTGAAACTGTAATCAGATTATCTCCCTGGATGATGTGATTTAGTCAAGAGTGGTTGTTAAGCTGGATTAGGTGAGGACATGTCTCCACCCATTTGGGTGGGTCTTGATTGGTTTATTGGAGCCCTATAAAAGAGGAAACATTTTGGAGAATAGAGATTCAGAGAGAGCAGAGAATGCTGAAGCACCACGAAGCAGAGAGTCCATGAGCCAGTGACCTTTGGAGATGAAGAAGGAAAATGCCTCCCAGGAGCTTCATGAAACCGGAAGCCAGGAGAGAAAGCTAGTAGATGATGCCATGTTCGCCATGTGCCCTTCCAGCTGAGAGAGAAACCCTGAACTTCATTGGCCTTCTTGAACCAAGATATCTTTCCCTGGATGGATGCCTTTGATTGGACATTTCTCGGCCTTAGAACTGTAAACTAGCAACTTATTAAATTCCCCTTTTTAAAAGCCATTCTGTTTCTGGTATATTGCATTCTGGCAGCTAGCAAACTAGAACAGAGGGGGAAAGAGTGGGCATAGGGATGGGGAGTTAATGCTTAAGTTGTTCAAAGTTCCTATCTGGGTTGATGACAAAGTTTTGGTGATGGATGGCGGTGATGGTAGCACAACATTGTGAACATAATTAAGAACACTGAATTATATATTCGAAGGTGATTTAAAGGAAACTGTTACTATATATGCTACTAGGATAAATTTTTTTTAAATAGGACTGTACAACACAAACAGTGAACCTTATTATAAACGATGGGCTGAAGTTAATAGTACAATCATAAAAATGCTCTTTCTTGAATTGTAATGAGTGTACCACCCTAACGCAAGATGATAATGACAGGGTGGTATATGGGAAGTCTGTATTTTATGGATGATTTTTCTGAAAACCTGTAACCTTAATAAAAATATATATTTTCAAGAAAGGACAGGCTAGAAGAACAAGGGACTTTTTAAAGGAAATGACAGAAGAAGAAGGAAGGGAAAGAGTTTGCAAAGGTGGAAGCAACATAAGGAGTGGGCAAAAGAGGGGAGTCAGATATGGAAACTTGGGGAGAGGAAAATGATGTGACATTTCCTGACTGGTGGCATGGAAGGAAAGGAGAAGAGATAAGTTCAGTTTGAGACCTTTGAGTTGGAGGTGCCTGTCTCTAGGGGATGCCTCCTAAGATAGAGATCAAATTACAAGAGTAATTGGTGAGGAGGGGCCAGCAGAATCTCCTTAGGTTTCATCTTGCCTCTGGCCCTCTGCAGATTCCTCTAGAACACTGTGCCCCACCCTTGGATACCCTCTTTGGCAGGGTACCCTCCTCCTCAATGCCACTTTCTTAGGGAGAGCCTTTCCTCACCACCACCATCACCCCTGCTCTGATTTAGGTGTCCTTGGAGATGTCCTCCTCATATCCTGTCCTTCCCTTCCAACACAGCGCTTACCACAATTTGTTGTTATCACTACTTTTATGGCTCCTCACCCAACCCATAAACTCTGAGAGAGCAGGACCAAGTCAGCCTTGGTCCTGCTTCCCAGCCTTGGTCCTGCTGACTTGAGCTGGCCTACAAGAAATACCTGCTGGGTGGATGAGAGGAAGGGAAGAAAAGAGAAAGGGAGTGGGGAAAAGCAGGGAGGAAGAGAGAGAAGGGAGGAGGAAGGGAGAAAATAGTGAAGGAGGGAGGGGGGAAGGAAGGGGGGAAGATGGAAGGGGGAGAGAGGGGAGGGAAAAAGCTGAAGTTCAGGGCAGGCCATGGTGGCTTAATGGCAGAGTTCTCGCCTGCCATGCCAGAGACCTGGGTTCACTTCCCTGTGCCTGCCCATGCAAAAAAGAAAAGAAAAGATGAAAGGCTTAGAAGTGCCTATAGAGACATCATCCCCAGAGATGACAAATGAAGGCAGTGAAAAAAGAAAAAAGGATGAGAGAGAGTATAGACAGAAAACAGAATATGGGCCAACAGTGAGAAGTGAAGGAAACACGGGGAGCCCATGGTGATAGGAGTTATAGCAAGAGACTGAAGATGAGACACAGAGACTTGTAGGCTGTGTGTGAAGCCTACACTTTTAAGAAGTGTGACCACAAGAGGAAGGAGGAAGATGTGATGGTAGCTCAACACCTTCTTATTTTCCCAGTCTGGGGGTCTAGGGAGCTGTGAGGCTGTTCATTGCCTGTGAGGAGGGGTCACAATACAAGAAAGAGAGATGCAAAGGATGGAGCAAGGTCAACAGAGATTGTAGGAAGCTTCAAAACCTAGGTCATGGGTAAAGGGCATTAACTCCCAAGAGAAAGAGATACCCACTGTTCCATAAAGGAGGAAGGGGGGACAGGAGAACGGGGCAGGTAAAGGGAGCAGCAGTTTTGAGATGGTTGGAGTCCCCTGAATGGGTAAGGTCATTTGTTGAGGGAAAGGATCCAACAGGAGGGGGCAGTGGAGGTTGGGTGGGGTCTTGATGGGAGTGGGAAAGGTTTGGAAGTCCCTCTCTGGTTCAGTAGGAAAGAATGTTATTATGCGCCAATCTTACAATACAAGCACACTCCTTTTTTAACAGCTCAACCCTGAGTCTCCAGGGTAGTGTGTCCGACAAGAATTTCCGAGAAGAGGAAGAGACTTTGCGTCCATTCCAAGAATTGTTCCGAGCTGCACGGTCAGGCAGAACAGCAGGGCAGATAGAAGAGCCTGGAAGCGCTGATGGCTCCCACAGGATGCCGGCCCGGTCTGCCCGGCTTTGTGTGACCCGGTGCACTTTCTCTCAACCCCGCAGCCTGCTGCCGCTGTCCCACCGCGAGTCTCCAGAGATGTGACCCCAGGAATTCCCTACATCACGGGTGCAACTGCACAGGCGCTAGGAATTCTCTGTTGTCTTTGGAACTGCTGGCTAAATATTTCTACAGTAGAGATAGGCCTTTAAAATCAAAGTGGTGAGAGAAGCACTGACATGTCACCTGTGAATTGATCTATTGATCGATTGGTCTAACACTACTTTTTTTTTTTTTGGCATGGGCAGGCACGGGGAATCAAACCTGGGTCTCCAGCTCGGCAGGTGAGAAATCTTGCCATTGAGCCACTGTTTCACTGCCCTAACCATACATTTTGATTCCTAAAACTGAGCAGATAGGTCACAGAGAAAAGAAAGGCAAAGGCAGAACTGTGCAACCTGCCACAGTAAAGACTTCTAGGCAATTAGATACTGGGTGCATGGGATTTTAGGGTGGGAGGGAAAAGAGGACATACAGTGGAATCAGAAAACTTGCCTGCAACATAATTTTACTTGGAGTTGACTTTTTTGGGAAGGGGGGAGGGCAGTGGAGCATTTCTGAGAAAAAACCTATTATCAGTGAGTTTGGCAGAGCACAGAGGAGGGTAGGCTCAGAGTTTGCTCTGGCAAAGTGTAGCAGAACCAAATTAGGGTCTGGGATATTGGAGTGAAGTCTGAAAATTAAATGGAGTGTGGACCCCGTGTCCTCACCTGCTCCCCCATCCGACTCTCACCTCCCACCAGGCAGCTTCCTCAAGCTCCTCTCCCTCTCCGGAGAAGTCACATGCATTGATCATGTGATATACACTACCTCATTCCATCATCCCAACCACCCTGGGAGGGTACGCTTCCAGAGAGGAAACTAAGGTAGAAAAATAAAGTAACTGGCTCAGAGTGGTGCAGATGTTAAGTAGCAGAGCCCGGACTCAGACGCAGGTGAGTAGGACCTGGAGTATGTACCTTTTATTAGAGTTTATACCACCTACCAGATCCTACTAAAAAGGAAAATAGGAAGGAAGGGAAGGCAAAAGAAGAGAAGGGAAGAGAAGAGAGGAAGGGAAAGGGAAAGGAAGGGAAGAGAAGAGAAAGGAAGGGAAGGAAAGCAAAGCAAAGGAAAAAGAAAATAAAAGAATATAGATATGAGCTCTGCTTTCAGAGAAATTTATAATCTAGGTGTGAAGAGAAAATTCAAGCATGATGAGTCTGTTCCAGAGGGCCCCAAAACAAAAGAGCAGACCAGAAATGAGTTTGGTTTGTAGAAGATGCTCCACTGGAGGGGTTCTTAAGAAATCACTAAAGAGGACATCTTTGGTTAGGGCTGGCAATAGTCCTCTTGTAGCTAAGCTCATGGGAGCTTAAGTGATAAGAGGTTGGTAATTAATAGTTGAACAAATAAGCAAAAAAGGAGGGATTGTTTAAAAGTCAGAACAAACTTGGACAGTTTAGATGTTCTCAGATCCCTATCAACTCAATGATTCTATGGGAGTTGCTTCTTAGGATTCTAGAAGCCCCCTGAAAACTCATTTCCCTGGATCCCAAAGCTGGGATACCTTATTTACTAAGAAAATTTAGGAATGTCTGCCATTCCCCCAAGCTCGCCAGGGAAAGAACCAGAAACTCTTAAGTGAAGAAGATGTAGGCTTTGTGAATGAACCAGTCCCAGTTTCTCAAACTAAAAGCAGGTATGGACAAGGTGGGAAAAACCTACAAATGGCTTCCAATCAATCCCAACAAATCAGGGCAAGTTGGTCACTTTGCCTTGCATTTTAGTAGGGTAGGTGAATTGAGTAGAAAGAGTCTTCCTTCTCCAGAGTCTGGCTCCATCTTGAACTTCCCAATCTACCCAAAGCAGAGTCACTGCCCCATGCAGGTTGACATTCTCTTCCTTCTTCCCTTTCACTTTCAGCTGCCTCCTTTCAAGCCCCACTTCAAATCTCGCCTTCTCCCTGTGGCCTTGACTGAGTTCATTGCGGCTTGACATGCACAAGGAATCTGGCTGTCCCAGACAGAACCTCGACGTCATCTGAGATTGCCCCATTACCTGCCTGCAGCAGCTCAGCATGATTAAGTTCCCTCCCTCCCCATCATTCCACAATGGTATACACGATCCCCTCATTCAGAAGTCAGAACGAGGAACCCAGTGGGAAAGACACATCCCCTGCTCATTGTCTGGCACTTCTTACTTCTTGTCTCACCCATGGGGAAGTCCTTGAAACATTGCTTCCATTTCTTTCTTTCTTTTCTTTTCTTTTTTTTTTTGCATGGGCAGGCACCAGGAATTGAACCTGGGTCTCCGGCATGGCAAGTGAGAACTCTGCCTGCTAAGCCACCGTGGCCCGTCCTCTTTCTTCTTTTTTTTTTAACAGACTTTATTTTTAGAAAAGTTTTAGGCTTACAGAAAAGTTGTGCAGAAAGTCTATGTTCTTTTTCTCCACCCCAACAATTTCTACTCTTGTTGACATCTTGCATTAGGTGTGGTGCCTTTATTACAATGGATGAATCAACGTCCATAGTCCATGGTTTACAATAGGGTCCACTCTTTGTGTTGGATTGTTATGGGGGTTTTGAGGAATGTGTAATGTCAGGTACCTACTATTATATATCACACTGCCCTAAAAATGTCCTAAGGGGCAGCATCAGAGCAGGTTCTGCCAAGCCTGAGTCCCAGACCTCTCTCTGTAGTGGTGGCTGGGCCGGTGGCTGCAGCACGCTATGCAGTTCTACTCTTGGTCCTTCGTGGGTCTCCACAGCTGCAGCCCCTAGCTTTCCCACCCCCTCAACCCCCCTTTCTCCAAAACTCCAGCAACAGAGAAATGTTATCTTGGAGAAAGAGCAGCACTGGTCAGAAGCCATTTCAATGTGATCAGTGCTGCTATGCAGCCTATAAGCAACCTGAAGTAACCTGCCATGCAAGACAGGTTCACAATGGACCCAAACCTCTTACCCAGTCACACTGTGACCACAAAACAGCAGATAGAAGTCACTTCAAAAAACATGTAGGGCTGGGGGTTAGTCCACAGCAGTTCAATTGCCCTGTTTGTGACAATGCATCTTCCAAGAAGAGTAATCTGCAGTACCATTTAAAGTCTAAGCATCTACTTTTCCTAATAAAACAATGCATGTTGCTAAAGTGAAACAAAAAACCAAAAAGCAGGAAGCTAACTTGCCAGATAACAATATTACAAGGACAAAAAATAGAAACACAGCAGACAAAAATAAAGGGACATGTGGCTCAAAAGGACATCCAGCGAATAAATCCTGTAAAACCAAGAAAAGCAAAAGGAAGATGGAAGCTGAAGCCCAGTCCTTTAATGATGGAAAAACTGAGTCAAAAAAGAAAAAGATGACAGAAAGCAGATCGAAAAACTGTCAAAGGGTGATGACAAAGTAGAGGAGAATAAAAAGCAAAATACCTGCATGGAAAAATGTACAAAGAAGAAAACTCTGAAAAATAAATCCAATTTAAAAAGTAGCACACCTCCTCAGATAGCTCCTGTTGAGAAAGGACCTGCTTAGGTGGAGTCACTTGGAGTCTGCTCAGATGGAATCCCCTCCCATGGAGTCTCTTCTTCGCATGGAGTCTCCCATGGAGATTCTTCCCCAGATGGAGCTGATCCCCAGACGATCTCCTCATCCAGAAGATAATAAAATTGAAAAGTTTAGCAGGTAGAGTGAACCAGTACAGAAGGAACAAGTACTTATTAAGTTGGCTTAGTGCCTGTCCACGAAGATAGGTTCTAAGGAAAAAGTACCTGTGCCCAAGGTTTCCTAGCATCACCACCACCACTGCCAAAGGAAAATGAAAAGAAGAGGAATCCAAAGCCCTAAAATGATGCTCTGAAGGGGAAGGAATTAGAGAAGCCCCTCTTCAGAAAGTGCAAGAGGCAGATAAGTGTATCACTGGTCCTGATATTAATATTGAGGAATCTACCAGTATTTCATCCTCTGAACAAAACTTGAATATGCCAAAGCATGAAATTTTAGATGGTAAATATCAGGCTGACAATGATCAGCACAGAATAAAGAATGTTGCTTGTAAAGACTCAGCAGATGAAGAAGTAATTCCCCCACTGCTTCTTCACTCACCAACAGAAAAGGGAGAAGCCGTGTCCAGAGCTGTGAAGGAGTTTCAGGAAATGGATGAAGACAAACGCATCCACAGTCACAACGGGAGTGGACCTAAGTGACAACACGTCCGAAGGTAGTGATGAGCTGCGTTGAATGGAGCGTGGCCAGCTCCATGAGAAACTAGTAGAAGAAATGCCAATGAAGCTTTGGCAGTCAAAGTGGCTAAGGGAGATTTTGTCTGTATTTTTTGTGATCGCTCTTTTAGAAAGGAAAAAGATTATAGCAAACACCTCAGTTGCCATTTGGTTAATGTATATTTCCTTGAAAAAGGGGCTAAAGGGCAGGAGTAAAGTTTTGGACGAGGTCACAGTTCTAACTTTGTAAGATCTATTACATTTTATATTCATTTACAATAGTAGATAACCTTTTATTTTTAAGATTTCTTTAATTAGTGTCATGTTGATTTTCAATGTCACTGTTTTCCTTATAACTTTTTGTATCACATCTGATTGTGGTAGAAGTTGGCAAATCTAAGAGAATTAATGCACTAAACCAGCAGACACCTAAATCCATAAGTTTATATATTTAATTGAAATAAAAAAGCCAAGATGGTATAATAGTCTACTTTGTCCAGCTACAATTTGTCACTTTTTTCCACTATTTCTATTTTCCTGTTTCACTTTATTCTTAAGTCTTTTTGAGTACAATAAAAATTGGCGTACTTAATAGCAAATTACTTTTTGAAGGCTGTGCTGCTTTATATAAAGTTAGCACTTTAAAATTTTTTTAGAGATGAGACGAGACATTTAAATTGAAAAATTCTCCCAGCAATGGACAGTATATTAGTGCACATATTTACTTCCTGAATTTTATCAATAATTCTTATTTGTGTGTATGTTAGTCATCTTAAAAACTGATTGATTTGAGTGGGGATTTTTTTTTTTTTTTTGGTGCTTTAATGGCCTAAAATGTTGTGCTTTTTTTTTTTCACCTATGGAATCTTACATCATTGAATGTCAAGAATTGCCAAAAATTCTATGATAGAGGATTATTTTTTTTACCTATGCAGTTAAAGTTGTTTAGAAATAGTATTTGCGTTGAACAGTAACACTTTATACATATATATGCATGTTTATTTTGTCCTTCTTAGAGGGATTTTTTAGGCTTGCTTGCAAAAAGACAGTTTTCTTTATCTTTGCAATAACTGTCTGTTTTGCAGAGGATTAGTGTGTGCAAATTGTGAGCACATGAAACACACAGGTTCAATCCATTGGTTTTATTTTACACATATCTATGCTAAAATCTGTACTTCATAAAATTTACTTATTTTGAAGGGATGTAGTAAATTTGCAACTCTGAATTTTGATTTCACAATAAATAAGCCACTAGGTTCTATATTGAATGGACTTTTTCCCCCCCAAAGGACATTTATCTTAAATAATAACAACCATCCATAATAATTTTTTTTTTTTTTGCTTATTATGGTGCAGCTACTTCCTAATTGTATAATGCTAAATCATATCTTTGAAGTAAATCTTTTTTTCATGGCCACTCAGTGGAATAAAAGAACTGCAAGCCTGGAATCCAGAGACATAGTATTCCTTCAAGTTATACAGAGTATCACTTGTGAAATTCCAAAGCCACAGCTATTGCATGGCAAGCCTAGGGTAAGAGAGAGGTAGTACCAGTCCCGGGAGATCAGCTGCAGTTTCTTATGAATACTGTGAAAAAGGCTGGTGAAAGTTACAGTACAGTCCAGATTTCTAAAATCATGCTTTCTCAGAGTTGTCCACAAATTAGTGGGTCTCCCGGCTGTCCCTGTGACAGCCTTTTTTACAGGTTAGGTCTAAAGGGAATTGAACTATTCTGGTGTTCTAATGTATGAAAAAGGGTATGTACTCCTCACCTTTTTTGTAAGTTCTTTGATCAATCACCCCTAAAGAAAAAGAAAGTCTCTATCATAGGATTTTTGGCAATTCTTGCCATTCAATGATATAAGACTCCAATAGGGAATCTTGCATAATTCTAACCTCCCATGTCCTTTTCTGGAATAACCACCTTAAAATTTCATTTGTTTTCTTTTCATTTGGTGATCTCTTTGATACAGGTTTCAGGTTTTGGTAGTACAACTTAAAAGATTAGTAAAAGCATCAGTGAAGTGTGGATGAAAAACTTCTGCTAAATATCTGAAAGTGAAGTTCTGGTGAAAAGATATTTGCACTTAATTGAATGGGAGGCCAAAGATTTAAGGGAACAGAAGATTCTCAAGACATGAGGAGCAAGTTGTATTTTATGCTGTGTGTTTTATAGGTATGAATGGTAATTAAATGATGTTGGGTTCTAGGCTCCGACAATCATTGTCAATGAAAGATCAAGCCACAAATACTTATGTCTTGGTTTTTTTTTTTTTTTTTTTTTAACATGGGCAGGCACCAGGAATCGAACCCGGGTTCCTCTGGCATGGCAGGCAAGCATTCTTGCCTGCTGAGCCACCGTGGCCTGCCCAATACTTATGTTTTAAGATGTAAAATTCTAAAGCTAGTTATATCTTTCTAACAATTGGTTTTAATGTTCATGGGTACATTTTGCTTAAGTTACCTTTTATGCTGTATATAAAAAGAGCAATCTTACGAATAGATTGGAGATTTGGAATCACAGTTTTTAAAATCAAATTTTTAAAATCAGCTGCTGGGGCATGCCAAAGAATTCAACAAATTTCTAATCAAGGTTTTAGACTAGAATGTTAAAAGCAAAAATAGGCAGGAAAAACACCTTATTATTGATCTGTAAAAACATTGTTACTAGAAACTGAATGTGACTTGAGGCCTTTTTTCCCAAACGTAAGGACTTGATTATCAGATCTGTCTGAGTATCTGAATATTAATGTCATGTATTTGTACTTACTGAAAATTGTATCAATGAAAAGAAAATTGGTAATATGATCTTTCTGGTCCAGTTGGGAGTTCTTCCATTTGAAAAATGTGATATGTATATGAAAGTTTTAATTTTCTCCCTTCTTCTCCCTTAGAATTGAAACTAGAATTTTCCATCTGGTAAAGGAGCAGAAAATGAGCATTTTGCTTGTAAACTGATGTTTAATAACTAATGAAAACTTGAAAAACTAGAATATGTTATAAGCCTAATCCTAGGTAGTTTTATGAAACTGTATCTCTTTTAGTTATTCTTTGAGCATATATATATATTCACATTGTTTTTTAAGATATTTTGAGTTATTTTTTCTTCTTTTTCAGAGCTACTTCTTTTTTGAGGGGAAATTCATACAAGGATAGATATTTTTGATAAGATTTCTTATAACTGAGTGGGTACTCTGCTGGAGTCTTCCAAGAAAGTCCCTTTTATTTTGGGGTCACTTCTAAAGTCTTATGGTCCTTAAACTTGGGGACTATTTTGCATATGAATGCTGATATAAATGTAAAGTTTAGTAGATCATGGCATGTCACCCCACAAATGTTGATTCTGAAGGAAGGAACACCTTTCCTGTAGAAATAGTTTCAGTTCTGGACTGAAAAGCTGGGTATGAAACTTAATTTTGTTCTTTTTTGTTTAAATCAGTAAAACTCAAAGCCAGTGTGCTAAGTTTCCTTGTTGACTTCAGCAGATGAATTGGCTGATAGTGTTTATTCAGACTCAAGGAATGATGTGACTCTTGGTTTGTGTGGATTTGCAATCCAAATGCAACATTAACGAAATCAGATAGCTTTTACATCTTTACTGTGTGTGCACAGGCTTGTCCGCTCTCCTTCCCCCATACATATCCATCAGTTATTGAACTTTGTAAGCTGGCATTGAAACATTGCAACAATATTTTGTTGCATTGATTTTTTACAACTTTCACAGTACAAAATGCGTTATCTTACTTTTTGTTTTTTTGGCTTTTTTTTTTTTTTTGCATGGGCAGGCACCAGGAATCAAACCCGGGTCTCTGGCATGGCAGGTGAGAACTTTACTTGCTGAGCCACTGTGGCCCACCCGACAATATGTGTTATATTATGAAGCAAAACAGAGGTAAATTTCTCATGTTCTTGCTGTCTGCTAGAGCAGCATTTGAGAGAGAATAGAACCTTTCACACATTTATAATAGATGAAAAACAAACCTGGATGCAAATCCTTTCCATATTTTTAATCTTAAACCATGTACCAAGTTTTTGATTCAAATTTGTAGCATAAATTAAATTTAAATTGCATTCTATTAACCAACATGTGTGTATTTCTGTAAGCACAGTTATGTTGAAATAAACTTTTAGAAATAAAATGCCCTATGCTCCACCTATTCATCCCTCCCCCCACTGCACTCCACCTCACAGCAACCACTGATCTCGTCAGTGTGTTTTGTTTGTTTGCTTCTTGGCATGGGCAGGCTCTGGGAATCGAACCTGGGTCTCTAGCATGGCAGGCGAGAGTTCTGCCACCACGCTACCACTGCAACACCCTCTTTAGTTTTGTATTTTCCACAATGTCATATACTTGAAATCATAAAATGTGTAGCTTTTTCATACTGCCTTCTTTCACTTGGCAAGATGTATTTAATGTTCCTCCATGTCTTCTCATGGCTTAGTTGGCTCATTTCTTCTTCTTCTTTTTATATTTTTGGTGCAACATAGATTTCCCATTTTGACCACTCTCAAATACACAGTTTCATGGTGTTAATTACATTCACAATGCTGTGTTACAATCACCACCATCCATTACCAAAACTTTTTCATCACCCCAAATAGAAACTCCGCATCCATTAAGCATAAACTCTACATTACCCATCCTTAACCCCACCTCTGGTATCCTGTAATTTTTTTTCTGTCTCTATGAATTTGCTTATTCTAATTGCTTCATATCAGCGAGGCCATACAATATTTGTCCTTTTGTATTTGCCTTATTTCACCCAACATGATGTTTTCAAAGTTCATCCATGTTGTAGCATATATCAGGATTTCATTTCTTTTCACAGCTAAATAATATGCCATTGTTTTATATATCTATTGATGAACACTTGGACTGCTTCCACTTTGGGGTTTTTGTGAACAATGCTGCTATGAATATTGATGTGCAAATATCTTACCAAGTCCAGGACTTCAATTCTTTGGGATTCTTAGGAGCAGTATTGCTGGATCATATGATAGTTCTATGTTTAACTTTTCTGCAGCAACTACACCATTTTACATTCCTAGCAACAATGAATGGGGGTTCCTATTTCTCTATATCCATGCCAGCCCTTGATATTTTCTGTTTTTCAAAATAGTCGTTCTCGTGATTGCTAGGTAATATCTCATGGTTTTGATTTTCAGTCTTCTTATGAATAATGATATTGAACATTTTTTCTTGTGTGCTTATTGGAAATTTGTATATCTTCTTTGGAAACAAGTCCTTGGCTCATTCTTAGATTGGGTTGCTTGTGTCTTTGTTGTTGAGTTGTAGGAATTCTTTATATATTCTGGATAGTAAACCCTGAACAGATATATGGTTTCCAAATATTTTATCCCATTCTTTTGGTTGTCTTTTCATTTTTTTGATAGTCCTTTGATGTATAAATGCTTTTAATTTGGATGCAGTCCAACTCATGTGCTTTTTGTCTTTTGTTGTTTATGGTTTTGACTTAAAGTCTAAGAATCCATTGCCTAAATCAATGACTTCAAGGTTTTCTTCTAGGAGTTTTATAGTCTCAGTTCTTTTATTTAGGTCTTTGATCCATTTTTAATTCATTTTTGTATATGGTGTGAGGTAGGGGTCCACCTTTATTCTTTTGCATATGGATATCAAGTTTTCCCAGTACTTTTCGTTGAAGAGACTATTCCTTCCCTATTAAATGAGCTTGGCTGCCGTGTCCAAAATCAACTGAGTTTATTTCTAAATTCTCAGTTCTATTCTATTCATCTATGTGAATAGGCAGTATTACACTGTTTTGACTGTAGCTTTGTAATAAGTTTGAAACTGGGGAATGTAATTCCTGCAACTTCAGTCTTTTTTAAGATGCTTTTGGCTATTTGAGGCCCCTTACCTTTCCATATGATTTTTTTTTTCATGGGTAGGCTCTGGGAATCAAACCCAGGTCTCTGCATGGCAGGTGACAATTCTGCCACTGCGTCACCTTTGTGCCGCCCCTTCCATATGAATTTGATGATGGAGCTTTCCATTTCTGCCAAGGAGGTTGTTGTAATTTTGACTGGTATTGTGTTGAATCTGTAAATTGCTTTGCGTAGTATTGAATCTCAACAATATTTAGTCTTCCAACTCATGAACATGGGGTGTCTTTCCATTTATTTAGGTCTTTAATTTTTTTCAGCATTGTTTTGTAGCTTTCTGTGTACAAGTCCTTTACATACTTGATTAAATTTATTCCTAGATATTTGATCTTCTTGTTGCTATTGTAAATAGACTTGTTTTCTTGGTGTAATTTTCAGATCATTCATTGATGATGTATAGAAACACCAACGATTTTTGCATGTTGGTCTTGTACCTGCCACTTTGCTGAATTAGCTTTTTAGCTCTAGTAGCTTTCTTTTAGATTATTTGGTGTTTTCCATATGTAAAGAGGGAAAGTTTTACTTCTTACTTTCCAATTTTGAAACTTTTTATTTCTTTTTCTTGCCTAATTGTTCTGGCTAGTACTCCCAGTACAATGTTAAATCACAGTGTCTTATTCCTGATCTTAGATGGAAAGCTTTCATCTTTCATCATTGAGTAGAATGCTGGCTGATATCTTATATATGTTGTTTATCATGTTGAGGAAGTTTCCTTTCATTCTTAGCTTTCTGAGTGATTTATTATCAAGAGAATTCGCTCAATTTTGTCAAATGCCCTTTCTGCATCTATTGAGATGATATTGTTTCCCCCCTTATTGTATTAATGAGGGATATTATGATAATTGATTTACATAACTGCGATAGATCCCAGCTGGCCACAGTGTATAATCCTTCTATGCTGTTGCATCTGGTTTGCTAGTGTTTTATTAAGGATTTTTGCATCTATATTCACAAAAGATATTGATCTGCAATTTTATCTTCTTCTGATATCTATCTGGATTTGGATTAGGGGATTAGGGTGATGCTAGCCTCATAGAATGAGTTAGGTAGGGTTACCTACTCTTCAATTTTGGGGGAGAGTTTGAGCAGGATTGGTAGTAGTTCTTCTTTGGCTTTCATTTCCTTTTGGTTGCATCTGCATCCTTTACCTACCAGCACATCTGATAGCTCTGTTCATCTTCCTATTTTTTCTGTCTGCTGGAAAACACCAAGTTGTAAAGCACCTACGGGTAGCATTTAAACTGAAATCTACCCCATATCGAGGAAAGTCTGGACTAGCTACAACATGGGGAGAAAGATATGCCAAAGTCCATGAGCTGTGTTGGGTTTTGTTTCTGAGAATGGCAATCTTCAGTAAACCATGAAGGTGTCCAGGGGTTCCAACTTGATGTATATTGAGAGCACTTTGAGAATCGAGAAATCGTTCCACAGGTACATTCCAACTGGCAGGGGCCATGGTTATACCCAGTGCGAGAGCAAAGTTGGCCAGTACCATCCAACTCAGAGAGAGGAACTGCCTGGGTACACAGGACCCAAAATATATACACCACAAGCTCTGATATTTTGACCTCTGGCTTATCCCCCCACTCCTTCTCTCTTCTAAGTATTAGTAACATAAAACTGTTTTGATAATTTTGCCTTTTAAAGGAGATACCACTCTTACTAAAAGGTCAACCAGCTAAAATTACTTTCCTCTGATTTTTCATGTGCTTTTCTGCATGCTTTCTTTGCCTCTAGTCTTGGAACATTTTCCATCCACAAGGAATCATTTTCCAAGCACTTGTGCCAGTGTTTCTCTTCTCGTTCTTCCTTCTATGCTTTATCCCCTTTGGTCTTATCAGTAACTTACAGAAGGACAAAAAGAAATATTTTATTTTTCAAGAAAAAGAGAAACATTTATTTGACATTTTAAGCCACAGAGCCAAAATGTTTTTTTGTTTTGTTTTAGTTTTTTTGGTAAATCCTACTAAAATAGTAAAGGCAGGGAGCTGTTGCTCATGAGATACTGCAAATGAGAATTTCCCTTGATCCAAAAGTCATGGATCACTTGATTGCCCTGTGGGCAGGCTGAGTAACCGTGTACTCACATGGAATAACTTGAAGGGTACCCCAAAATGGTACGTGGCATTCTTATTAGCAGAATCACTTGTTTGGGCCAAAACATGGACAATCCCTTTTAAAAGTTCTCTACTTAGAAAGCCAGGTCTTCTATTTCTCTAGTAGATTTGACACATTCTTGAAAACCCAGCTCAAAGTTGACCTTCTCTGGATCATTTGCTCTGTCTTCTATATTCTCCTAGCAACTATGTTCTATCACTGTTATAGTTATAGTCCTTATTAATTTATAGGCACCAAAGAGTTTACCGAATGAAACGCACTAATCTGTAAGAAGTAACACATTCTTGTCATTCAATCCTGTCCAAGTTGTTCCCTTTGTTAACAATTACTGGCCATTCTTTCACCAAACCTGGTGAGACAACAGACAGCATCCCAGGGCAATGATTAGGGGCTGGGAGGGGAGGGGTGTCCCAGGGTGGTGTGCTGAGCCAGTGTGTTCCTGAGGGGCAGGGTACTGAGAGGACATAGTGGCCCCTAAAGACCAATCTCATTTGCTTTGCAGTTATGCACGAAGCTCACCCAGGCTCATGAGATGTCAAATTATCCTCATGACCAATCCAACTTTCAACCTCTTACTACTTTGGAGGCCAGGAGAGTTTTGTTTTGGTATTTTACAAATGTAAACTTAAATACAAAAAGCGGCCTGGTTTTTGTTTCAAAGTCTTCGTTGTTTTGAGGATATCTTTCAGCCCTAAAATGGCCCCCATGGGAATTTCTCTTAAGAACATAAAATGTGTGCGGCCAGGAGTGAATGGTGGAAAGAGGAGGTGACTAAGGTGTGGCTGAAAGTAAAAAAGAAGTTCTGTCTGTTTTTAGATTCCTTGTCTCAGGATCATTTCTACCCATAAAGGCCTTCCTATTATCTCAGTTCACCCCTCAGAGTTGTTTGAACTGTGCAAAGACTATCTAGTGCAAGAGTTTAAGAGGAAGAAAAAGAAAAGACCAAGGAGGCTGAGATAGAGGGGAAGATACTTGCTGAAGTTCCCATTGCTTTTAGTGGCAGAACCAGGACAAGCCCCTTCAAGGCTTCCTGTTGGCCCAAAGCCTTGCCCACCACCCAGTCTCCTCACTCAACAGGAGCCGAGTGCTTTGAACTCTTGCAATGACGCTTGCCTCAGTTGACCCAACTGGATCTCCAAGATTCTGCACATTTTGTTTATGCAGAAGTTTTTGTGTAAAAATCACCAAGGGGGTTGTCTTTGGCAATTTGCAAAGAAGCTGCTTAGTCTGCATTTTTAGAGGCAGGGAGAAAGGGTTCTTGTTATTCTCACTTGTGATAATTCTGATAATTGGGTCACCCGGTGAGCAACAGAGACTAAAGTTCAGCTCACATTGGGACACTCTGTAGAATCCCTCTCAAGCCTCCAGCATCTTTCAGCAGATCTGGTAGGAAGGCAGCCACCAGGGATGTCTCCTACAGATTTCAAATATGCCATAAACTAGAATCACCTGACTTGCTCAGCTTTGTTATTGTAAATGTCAGCTGCAGCTAGCTCAATCTAAAGGTTAAATTTAAAATATGGATATTGTATACATGTGTACATTAATGTATGTACAAATAGTATACTTTTATATTCTAACTTCATTTTTTAAAATGTCAAGGTTATAGATAAGTTGCTAGAATGATATAAAAAGCTCTCATACACTTGTGCCCAGATTAACCAGATTTTAGCATCAGGTCATTTTCTTTATCATTCTGTCTCTTTATATTTCTATCTATCTATCTATTTGTCCATCTATCTATCTAGCCTTCATCTATCTATCTTATCCATCCTCTAGCTATCATTTTATAATTCACTTGAGAATAGGTTATATACATCATTCCCCTTTATTAACTAAATACATCAATGTTAGCTTAAGAACAAAGGATGGGAAAAAAATAACAAAGAATGATAATCTCCTACAAAACCAGAGAGTAGTTATCAAATTCAGGAAATAAGGCTATAGTGTATTCCAAAAGTCTTAGTGTAGTTTTAGGCTATATGGTGTTTTTAATAAAATGAAGGGAGGAAATATTTTATTCACTGTAGAGATAATGCTTGAGAAACTTCCCAGCAATTTACACTAAGAACAAATAATTTGCTCCATACATTATTTATTGGCATAGATATTTTTAGTGTTGCTTAGTGCTTAGACTTAAAGCCTCTAAAGACATATTTATAAGTCCGGGAAGACATTCTGACCATCCTGCTGGTATCAAGTTGATTTGAAAGATCTGATATTTCACTATAAATGCAATATCAGTAGGGAAGTCCAAGGGGAGAATATACAGCCTTTAATAAAGATCTTAGCAGGGTTGGGGCTTCTGGGGCATATAAGAGTTAAAATGCAGGCTAGAAATGCTCTTAATGAAAATATTAACCCAGTCCTCATTAGCCCAGGAAATGCACCATCAACAGGCCATACGAGGAGCCAGCAGGCCAGAGTCCCGGAACCAATCATAAGCTTCCATCCTGCCTCAAACGTTCCTCCTTTGGTGGTGGTGGTGGGGGGGTGCTGCTCACTGCTGAGGCAGTGCATGTGTGGGTAGTAATTTAATAATGAAATAATATCGTATCAATACCACCTATTTAGCAATACCAGCATTTTATGGATCAAATTGTGTCCCCCAAAAAAGTCATATTCAAGTCCTATCTGCACATCCTGTGCATGTGAATTTATTTGTAAATAGAATCTTTGAAGGCATTTTTAGTAAAGATGGGGCCAAATTGGATTAGAGTGGGTCCTGATCCAAGATAGCTGATGTCCTTATAAAAAGAGGGAATTTGGACACAGAGCGAAAGAGAGAGACACAGAGACAGAGAGAAAGCCAAAGATTGGATTATGCTGCCACAAGCCAAAGAAATGCCATGGATTTCCAGTCACCCACTAGAAGCCAGGAGAGACATAGAACAGGTTCTCCCCTTTAAGACAAACCATGCATGGCCCCGTCAACACTTTCCTTTCAGACTTCCGCCTTCCAGAACTGTGAGACAATACATTTCTGTTATTGAAGCCAACTGGTCTGTGCTCCTTTTCACAGCAGCCCTGGCAAACCAAGACACCACACTCAACTTTACCTCCTGTTTTGGGGGTGCAGGAGACAACCTTGCCCTATTAGGACTCACTGTGTTGAGGCTGTTTCTTCTCTATCTTCCCTCTGAGTCTTTGCCCAACTTCCTTTCTCTCCCTCTGCACTGGCTTTTTTCCTTCTGACTTGGAACCTTGAGTCTTTCCCCATGAAGCCCACCCAGGGGTAGTCATCCTCGAGTAGAGAGGGCCCTATACTCTGGGTCACAGGGCCATGGCAGAGGTGCAGTGTGCTGGGGGCAAGGGGGGGCGGGGGGTCCAGAGATGAGTTGCCAAAATGGAGAGAGGATGAGGAGCTTCTCTGTGGGGAGAACACAAGACAAGGCCATTGGTCCAGAGCCACATTGAGGTGGGGGAGGGTGGTTAAAAATTAAATGCATAAAATCTCACAGTGCAGAGATAGGGTAGGGATAGAAACAATAGATCAGGGGCGTAATGAACCAGTGTCTGGTTAGTCAGATCTATGTGTTAAGTGCCTTATGGTTTAAAAGAAACCTCACTGCAAGACTTTACTTTTACTTGCAGTGCCCTGGGCCCATCACGATCTCCTTTCCCAGTTGACTAACTTTAAAAAGGAAAAAAAGGAGAAACTACAAAGGGAATTTTTCTTCTCAAGCCCTGGGCAAAAACTGCCAGATCGGGGTCAATTGATTTCACCTCCTCAGACCAGGTTCTTTGCATAGGAGTTGCTGATCAGACTGTGTTTCAGGTGGGGGCTTAGGGCTTACTTGTTGAGCCAGCCCAGGTGGCTGCTTCTGTCTTTTTTTTTTTTTTTTAAATTTGCATATGGGCAGGAGGCACCAGGGATCGAACTCCAGACCTCCAGCACGGCAGGTCAGAGCTCTGCCTGCTGAGCCACGGCAGCTGCCCTACTTCTGTCTTTTAATAGCTAATGCCTTCCTCTGAATGAAGAAATGCTAGATAAGGGTCTTAGCAATCAAAGCACAGCAACTCAGGTTAAGAAGGAAAAATGCATTAGCACTCAAACTGAGAGTCTATAAAGGTTTCATGCACTAGGTTTGCCTTCCTGGAACATGTAATTCCCAGAGGGTTCCTAGGTCAGATAAATCCCCAAACCCATAGGGACCAGCTTCTCCAAGATTATCAATTAATTACATCCCCCTATTCTTTAGTGGGATTCTTTCTCAACCTGAAAAAGTCAAAATGGGCTTTGGCCAAAGATTCCTATAGATTGGGAGAAGGATTAAAAGAGAGGGAGGAGGTATAACAGAGAAAATGGGATGTAACAAAAAAGTATGGCTGCTGAATCACTAAATTAATGTTCCTTCTAGCCTCCAGTGTTTGGAACAACTAGAAGGAAAAAATCTGAGATGGAACGGTATAGCCCATAACAAACTCTGGGATCTGTTCTGTAACTACTTGTTGAAGTGTGCTTTGAAAGTTATTGCTTTTTTCTTTCTTTGCTTTGTATATATATTTCACAATTCAAAACAAAGTTTTTTTTTAAAAAAGTGCATTAGCAACTCACGTCTCTGTGTCGTGGGCCATGGGACATTGCAAGTACAGGGAGTTTGCAAGAGGCAAGTGAGTGGCCGGGCAGTGTGCCCTGACCAGTGTTGCTGAAAAAATGGGGCTGTTCATACTGCAGGCCAGATTGATCCCCAAGTGCATGGCTTTATTATTTCTGTAGTGTTGACCAAGAAATAACGAACTAAGCTGCAAGGCAACAGAGGCATTTATTTGGAGCCCTAGAATTGCAATTGGGAGAGCACAGATTCAGGTAGCCACCCAAATTGTGTCCTGCCTTGGTGCTACCAGGCGCGGGTTTTTAATGGAAAATTAGGAGATTACATAAATTGTTTGTGATTGTTGGATATTTGGGGCGCTGCAGATGTCCTTCAGGTTAGGTGGTTTACTGAATCCTTATCTTGTGGTTTGTTTCCTGTGTCCAGAAGCTTTTGAGGAATGCTGTTGCTTGTGGCTATGTATATTTTGGGAGTTTGGGATATCTGGCTGAGATTTGCATAAAAGTAGTCTCCAGAATGACTTCCCCACTCCATATTAAATCTCTTAGCCATAGTAACTCTATTTTGTCTTACTTCTTTTTTACAGTAGCTATGTACGGTTCCAGTGCTAGAGTCACTTTACAAGTCTTGTATCATTTAAGCGTCACAACAATCATACGGCTACTAAGAGGCAAAGGTGGATCCAGGATTCTGACTCGAAAGCCCTCCTTTCCACTATTACCTAGAAAGGAGACATTAAAAATGAGGTTATTGAAGTAGATCACGGTGTCCATCACTCACGGCCCCTCTACTTGCAGATGGGGAGCTGCTGTTTTTTTCTTAAAATGTTCCAATGGTCTTCATCTGTCTATAGGATAAAATTCAAATTCATAGGCTAGGTGTCCAGGGCTCTTAAATCTGGAAGCTGTTTCCCGTATTTCCTCACCTGTCTACACATGTACATCGTGCACATTTGTGTTTTTTTTCCTACTTGCTGTACTCTTAGTCTATTTCTGCTCCACTACCTTTAGAAACTCATCCTTCAAGTCTTGTCCTTCTGCCTTCTTGTCATCTGTGAAGCCATCCCCTGCCCTCCCAGCCCCCAGGGTCTCTGCCTTTGCTGAAATGCTGTGGCATTTAGCCTGTGTCTCTCATTTGACATTTGCCAGATACCACCTGGGATTTCCACAAGAGGATCCCATTTCTATGAACCTTTGGAGACTGGACCTTGGAGAATGAGTGCTAGGTAGGGGGCTTGGGCCCAGGAAGCCCCAGTACATGCACATTTAGGCAGCACCAGGCATCCAGCTTCAAACCTGACATCCTAGGGCCAGAGGCACCCAAGTAGAACCAGGCAAGACAAGGGACTAGAAGATCAGCAAACCCTAGGAGGCAGGAGAGGAGTAAGCTGGGCAGCAGGGATTGGAAATTTAGGTTAAAATTTAGATATCCTAACCCTGGTTCACATTTATTCTGATGGATCAGAGATCTGTGGGATTGGGGAAAGCAAGCAGTACTTTAAAATGGGCTTGGAAGTGCTTTCTAGAAGACCATAGATTTCTCTTATTGTTATTTACATTTTTCAGAGAATTGATAGGAATTAAGCAAAGTTAAATAGGGTTCTTAAGCAAGGTTTTTCAGCATCTTCAATCTGCTTGTGTAAATTGTGAACTTCTAAGACAGGAATAGAGAAGACAAGTATTGTTAAACTTATTTGGTCATGGAATTTTTTTTGGGTGGGGGTGGGGGGGTTGCACAGTCCGGGAATCGAATCCAGATCTCCCGCATGTAAGGGGAGCATTCTACCACTGAACCACCCGTGCACCCCTGACCATGGAATTTTTTTTCTTAAGGGCTCTCCCAACTAGTGTTCTTTGGAACACACTTAATATACACTATTTGCATTTAGTCTGCCCATATTTCGTTGTGGTATAAAAAGTGGGAAGATTGGGAAATTTGAGAGAGAGAGAGATCAACTCTTATTTTACCAAATTTATCACTGAATTAAAAGCTAAAATTTTGATGGTTTTGGATAAAAGAATTAGTCCAGACTGTATTAGTAGCAAGCAAGATAACCACAGAATTCTTTAAGGTGACCATAACAAACTGGCATCCTACCAAATGATTTGATAAATTTCTCAAGTTGACTGATATTTTCCAATATTTTATACTGAATGGACATTTAAGAATAAGCCAATTCTTAGCTATTTTTAGCTTGTCCTTTTAGCTTATGGAAAAAGCCCTGCTTTAGTGACAGAATTTATTCCAAGGCTTATTTTTTTGGCACAGCTCTTTTGAAAAAATCATTATCTACTTCATTTCTGTCTTAGCTCTTTACATACTCTGCATGTTAAGAAATCCTTTGACACTTGCCTCTTTCTTTTAGAGAGTAAATAAAGACAAAATCTATACCTGTGTGAGATGCAAATGCATTTCAACGATATGTATAAAGTGATAATAGTAAAGCGATACAAATTTTAATGGCAAGCAAAAATTCTTTTGGGGTTATTCACCAATTTATTATCTCTGCCTCTTGTCACCTCCATTGTGGAGAAGTTGACATATTGTTGGGCCTGTCTTTATTTATGGACACCACTGTAATCTAAATTTCAGTTCTTGCTTTTAATAGCTTCCCCAATAGTCTCAAAAACCATAAAGAGATTCCTGATGTCATGGGTAGATGTGTTTTTACTTGATCCTGATTCTAAGGCTAATCAGCATACTGTTCATTTTTTCCATAACACCAAAGAACCTACTGCTGCTACACTTCAGAGCTTCATTTGCAAATGTCCTTATGATAAATTCTTTCTTTTTTCTAGTTTGGACTCAAAATATCCAAGAAAGCAATGTTTTGTTTTGAATTGACAACTTTTCCTGTCCAGATGCACTGAATCACTTAAGGTGAAACAAGAGTCCCACTTTAAATGCTGTTTTATCAAAGAAATAGCCTGCTCAGTTAGGCTCAATCTTGGGAAACCTTAATTAAACATGGTGGCACACCTATTAATATGGCCATTCTATTCCCCACTGGGCCACAGCACTGATTACTGAAGTTCGTCATACGTCAGGTATTGCTAATATTTTAACTTCTCAATGAGATCTCATGTGAGTGTATTTGAGCCTTTCTGAATCCTCTCTAGAAAGCCCAAAGCCAAAGCACGGTGGCTTAGGAGAATGAGCTGGTCATGTGTGACCTGGGAAGTGATCAGTTTCCAAGTTTCTTTGAGGCCCCTGAGGATTTCCCGAATGACAGATAACTAGGCTGCTGTGGCCATTTCAAGTCTGCTGTTAGTGTTGGCATGTGCCCAGATGGCTGTTCAGGTCTCAGAAAAGGCCTTTGTTTAACCAAGTAAATGGCTTTGATTAAAAAAAGCTTTTGACCTCCCCCCCAAACAAAAATAGATTGTGAGAATAAAGTGAGATTATAGCTATGAAAATGGTCTGAGAGTAAAAGCTGACTATCAACATTATTACAATCATGATTATTACAATCATGATCCTATCAATAATATAGCCTTTATGTTTTTGCTACAGATACTTGTAGGACAAACAGAAGTTATGGTTTAGAATTGAAATTTTCATTCCCTCTCATTCACTTTGCAGAATGTCTCCAACTTAAACAAGCATCAAATAAAAAATCTGGAGATGGAATGAAGCGTAGAAGTGCAATGGACATGGTAAGTTTCAAGCTCACAATGCCAGTGGTACTGGTCTAAGAAAGTCTAAGAATAACAGACTTGTATAGATGGTGTCCCATTCAGAGTTTCAACTTAATCTCTCTCCATGTTTACTGGAGAAGAAATTGGTATAGAGAGATTAGATCTAATGAGAGGTCTCACATGCACAAGGGGACAGAACTGGGAGAAGACCCAGGACTGATACCTCTCCCACTAAGTCAGCATGCACAGGGCTTTTGAAGATCTGAAATCTTTGAAATGTTGTAGTTCCCTCAACCTTGCATTGTCTCCCACCCCTGTACCTTCTCCTGTTTTCCATCTCTTAGGAAACATGTGTGTTGTATATCACACCTTGAAGTAATTCACCCATACCAATTCCCACCAAAATTAAGCAAAAGAGACAAGAGAGGTGTAGTCTTCATGAAATTTCTTTGGTCCTCTTCTTTTGGTCTCAGGTTCAGTTCTGAATTCTTTCTAAGACCCTGAGGGCAGGAGCCAGTATTTATCTCCATGCCTGCCGTAGACCTCACTATGTAATGAGACTTGAGTTTTTAAATCAGAAACTCTGGAGCTCAAGACTCCACTGATTGGAACTATGGTTTCTCTCTGTGAAACAATAAACAATAAAAAAGGTAGAGAAGTGCAACTGCAACAGGTTCTGAGGTGGTTGATGACTATGTGCCCAGCTGATAGGAGAGTCACGACTATCCTTCAGGGAGACTTAATTTATGTTGGCTGCTTTGGCTTCCTCATCTTGCACGTATTTCGTTTAAAGAATGTGAGGAATTTGCTAGCTGAGCAAGTTTATTCATTCTGTTTTCTAACCAGGCTCTTTTCCACGAAGGTATGTAACTGAAAAATTCCCTCAGCAGGCTTTGATGCAGAATCAGCACATAGTTCAATGGGAGTTTAAACCTGACACAAATCCTCTCTAAAAATGCTCTATGTTCTGTACAAAGAGTCTGGCTCTGAATTTGAAATAGTGGCATCTGACTTTCCTATCAAAGCTTGTAGCAAAATCTAGAACCCCATCTTTCCTCTATGTGTACACAATGTGAGAGGAAGAGGCCAATGGGATAAAGCAGAGCACTGGCTGAAAACCCAGTCCATGCAACAGGAGATAGAATCCCCATTTTACTGATAAGAAAACTGAGAATCACAGAAGTTAACAACTTGACCAAGTTCAAATATTAAATGGCAGAACAGGAATTTAAAAACAAGTCTCATGGTACAAAAAGGCTGGTTGTGTTACGTCGGCACACTCCCTTTTATCCCAGCAAGTTGACCAATTATGTAACTAATTGTCACAGAGTATTGACTATAAATTAGGAAAAAAAAATTATGTACATAGACAACTACTTTAAGAGCTGGAATGACTGACTTTAGAAAAATATATAAATCAAGGTCCAGAATAGTGATTTACCAAAATCATACACCTGATAGATGTGGTTCTGATTCGCAAACAGCCCCCGAACACTGTTATCTTAATAATGGTTAGAAAGTTAAATTTGCTAGTGATGATAGAGAGACCCTTGATTTTTTCATGTATTTAAATTAATTTCCGTTTCCTATGGAAATGAGCCTGAAAGTACGTACTGAGTGAGTCTAGTTTCACAGTAAAAATTAATACCCAAGCCAAAAGCAAGGGGGAAAAATAAAATAGAAGAACCACTGCCCCATCTAGTGATGAAACTCTTGCTTTGCAGGAAAACCACCTAATGTAATTCCATCTTGCAAATCAGTCCCTAGAACTCAGAGCCTGAGCAATATTCATACTGGCTAGAATAAAAATATGCAATGACAATGAATAGAAAATAAGAGCACATAGGAGAAGTGTCATGGCATGGGTACTTCTGTTGACATTTCCAATTTCTACTCCTCAAAAATCTGCTATGGGGTCTGTTTACTTTTCTCCCTGTACCCTAAAATTTTAGGTACTATTTATGAATTAATGAGGCTTCAACTACAATATACAGATGACATAAAGATTTAGTCAATGAAACTGGGGTGTTCTTTCTTCAAGTCCGTAGGACTCATTTTAGATCATAAAGGCTCAGCATAAGACCTAAATATCTTTCTTCTACGTTACCTCTTTGCTCTTGTAGGTAGCAATGAATATGAAATTCAATGCTTTCTTTCAGTACTCAGCAAATATCAAAATACCCAAAGATAACTTACCTAATACATAAACAGTACACAGATCTGCATCAAGAACCAAAGATAATAGAATCAAATTAGAAAACCTCTTTGAAATCTGAAGATTTATATTTTGCTCAAGAACTTTTAAAGATTTATGTCCGAGGAAATGCATTAATTTTACAATCCTTATTGTTGAATGAAAAACTTACCTAAACAAAGAAAATAGTTTTCAATTTAGTAATCACTTAAAATAAATGTAATTGTGAAAAAAGAGCTTAATTCCATAATGCTTCCACCAATCTTTAAAATTAAGCTGTCTTTATTTCAGCAGCGACTGACTCGTTCAGTCCCAACCTCTTCTCAGGTAGGGTAAATAGCTGGACCTAGTTGGACACCTAGTACCATCCCTCAGAGATCACGAATAAAAATTCAAAATATACTTAAAGTTGACAATACATCTCCCGAGTTTATAAATTTTCATAACTCTGTAAATGCTTTATCTTGTCTTGTTAGTAATGAGATCTTATCTCATTACATGTAAGAGCTCCCAGAATATTCAGTGGAATACAACACAACATAATAAGGGAAACCCCAGGTAATCAAGTGAGGGAGACTGCAGCTCAGCAATCATTAGCTGTATGACCTTAAGAAGATTCTCACCGTCTCTGAACCTCAAATGCTTCATCTGTAACACTGGGATAAAGTGTATAACTTGAGGGATTACCTTAAAAGTTAAATAATAGATATGAGGTGTCTGACACATAAGTATTCAATAAATGAGTCATTTTAATTAAAAGTGATCGTATACCTCAAAAAAAAATTAAACAAAACAGAAATAGACTGCTTATGTGGCCCGGGACTGCACCTGGGCAAAACGATAAACTAAGTCTTCCTGTTCACCTTTTGAGCACGAACACCCCCTCCAAAATCCAAATGGAAAACTGGCCCAGAAACGAACTGACAAAAGGGTAAGAGAAGACATCTGAGCCTTCACCATATGAACTGAAGAGATATGTCATTAACAATCAAACACCCATAAAGCTTTTAAAGACAGGTTTATTTATATATAAGTGCATGAAATTGAATACAGAAACTTTATTAAAATACTGTATATTACAAATTTTTAATCCAATAAATTCTGTGTAATGACATTTAAGTGCTGGATTCACTTTTAACAGTTCTTTTGTGTGTGTTAGTAAAGAGTTCACCCTGTATATTACAAAGAGGAGAGCAACATACAGACCTCAGAAATGGTCCTGTTAATAGACACTGGATGATATATTAATTGTGCATCTTTTTCTTTAAAGCAATGACTTGGAACCTAGACCTTGTTTTTGCAGACCCAACTTTCTATAATCAAAAATAACTTGCATGTTTATTGCTGCCCTTTGAAGAAAATGAGTGGTGAAAAATAATTTTAAATAAAGATCAACATCTCTGAGGCTAAATGAAGATGCTCACTGTGATTAAAATACTTAAAATCCACTGCAAAATTTCTGTTCTCCAGGAAATTTATGTTATATACACAATGAGATTTGTACATGAATTGGGAAATAAAAAATTGTTTATAAAATTAAAAATCAATAGTATACAATATTTACAGCTTGTTACGTATTATACATAAGCCGTTTTTAAAATAATTCCTCAAAATTAAATTGTATCATGTAAACATGCAGTATATACTCATACAGTGTAGTTTATAGTCTTAACAGACCGGGAAAACTGTGTTCACATAATGTAGGGTACCTCATCAAATATGCTTCTGTTTGTGTGCATTATCCCTCCAATGTTCATTCTTCCTGTCCTTAAGCATCACAGTACATAAAGTATTTCTATAGTAAAAAATAAATCCCTGATGATAACCATATTTCTAAAGGTTACGTAACGGGTCTGCCCTTATACTGCAACACAAACTTAACTATTACAGCTCATACTATCTCTATAATCTAAAAAAATCTTAAAATCCCACATTTAATTTTCTTGTCTACATTTCCCCCATGTCATACTAACTTGAAAAAAAAACAGAGAAAAATATCACATCATGAATGTAGTAATGAATGTAGCATACATGTCATAATTGATGGCTAAGTAATTTCTACCATAAGATATGTTTCAATTACACCATTCCTAAACTCTTAATTCCAAGTCCAGGTAACATGTACAGTGCCAACACATCTGTACCAATCCTGAATTTAGGTAAATTCACTTTGCAAAAATATCTTAACTTTCAAGGTACAACAAAGGCATCATTTAGCTTTTAAAAACTGTACTGTGATTTACTAAATGATTCCTCAGTGGTCTGAGAGTTAACACAATTTGAAAGTGATCTTTAAATACCTATCAGGTAGATTATATTTTTACTATTAAATAAAGACGTTTTAACTTTAAGTTGATCCCCTTGCTCCAGATTGACTAGAGTCAGGGGCTAATACTTACGGTAAAATCATATGAATCTTATCAAGTTATATGACTTAAATGAAAAATCCTGTGGAATTTCCTGTTTGTTCATCCAGATGTATAGAAGAGTTCATGACTGAATATGTATCCATGTGTGTTTTCTGTGTGGGTATTACGGAGAGGACCAGAATTTTAAAAAATTCCACCATTGTAAATGCATCCAATATCAACTTTAACAATTAGACTATAAGTACAATCAGAATTTAAAGTAAATAATTTTTATTACTATTCGAAGAAATGCCTCTATTTGGCTTTCTATGGAGAAAACTTTAAAAAGGTTCCTTTCCAAAGAGACTTAATGATGATGTGCAAATTCTTTCAATTAAAACCAAAGGGAGAAAAAAAAAAAAACAAAGAAAACAGTAGTACTCTCAAATTAACATTCATTTAAACAAGACTCTAAAAAAGTGATACTTTTTAGAAAATACTAATTAATATATTTAGAAGAAAAGGTTTACAGTTGTGGGATTCAGGTGATTATGCATTATAGTTTGTCCTATATATTTACGTAACATTGCTCTCTAGTTTCAGTTAACATACCTAAATACATTCTTGAAAAGAGGACAGTACTGTTATGACTGAGGGTAGATGTAAAAGGGTGCAGTACATAATCTAAACAAGATGTAAGAGGTTCATGCTCTTTTGACTTGCCCACAGCATTTATTTTTCAGTGAGATTACAGCTGCCTGCATAACCCTGGATGTTAACAATATACTCTTCTACACCAACACTTCTGATTCTATCCACAAACCACACATCTATTTACATTATAAAAATATAAAATAGTGAAATTTGTGTGGAAAGGGGTGGAAGATTTTCAAGAAGCTGCTACATTAGTTCTCAAAATCAATAAAGGGTTATTGTGTAAGTTCAACATATGCAATGAATGAATGTAAAAATGTGAAGCTGGGTCCTCTAAGCTCAGAAGAAATAATTGCAGTTCATAGTTCGGAACATTCAGAAATCTGAATGTTTCTACTAATTTAGTAACATATTAACTAGTACATCTCCATATCTTCTGAAAATATTCCATATATTAAGGATGACTTCCCTAGAAACAAATTCACAGATCTATTTTTAGATAGCTGATTCAGTAACACTTGGCAGTCAGCCTCTTCAACAACACTTAATTGCCTACACAGACCACAGATCCTTATGTTAGAAGAGAAAAATTGACCACCAAGAGAAAGATGTACTAAGATTTCACAGCAAGAAAAATATGACTTCAAGATGTTTTGTGGTAAGTTACATCTCACAAAGAAACATCATCTTGATTACCTCTGCTACAAAATGGTACAAAATGTTTGAAAATTTTTATTATATTTAATCAAACAATGTCCTTTTTATCCTGGCAAGTCTCCTTCCAAGATGCTATTTAAAAGGGTGGGAAGTTAAGGGAGATTATGACCATTTGATTTCTGGTCACTTTTAACCATTGAGATCCTTACCCCAATTATTAAAGGGATAGTAATTCACCCAGTTACCCAGAAGGTGATGTCAAACGTCTCTGCAACCTATATCTAATAGAATTCCTTCAGTATTGTTTTGCCTTCTTCCCATCTTAAAAATAAAATACATAGACTGAAGAGATTTTGATTGAGAATTTGAGAGAGAAAGAAAAGTGAAGTTGTTTGAGAATATTTCAGCAAATACTCTTACCATCTCTTATTACCTCCTGAATTCTAAAATGGACATACATTTAAAATATAGTATTTCCTTTCAGGTTAAAAAAAATAGGGCTTAAGTACTGCTGGGTCCATGGAAGGAAGGGCTTGGGGGACAATGAAGACCCAGACCTACTTTCTAAGAAGACTGGGACTACACTGCAGAGCCAAAGCATAGGAGTGGCAGAAAAGAGATGGAGATATGGAGAGAAGGGCTCTATCTTACTCTTCCACCACTAAATAATCACAATAAATTGTAGATAGGAGAAATTCAATGAACATTGGCTACGGGAAGTAAGCAGATAAGGTAAAGGAGCAAAGGCTGACTAATTACCCTTTTCCTATATTAACCAGTGGTAAGCCAAACCCATAATTTAATCCCGCTTGCCCAGGCCATTTCTACTTCCACCAACTCCCCAAAATATTCTTGGATCAATATCTGATTTAGAAAATAGAGGATGAAAAGGAGATGAAGGAAGCAAGATCATTAAAGAAAATTCTTGGTTTCCTTCTCAAAAGATATGCATAGAAAGTGTGGCAAAGGAAGAAAATAGAATCTTATGAAACAGATATTCAATTAGTATTGCAAGAGGTAATTTTAAAAAATTCAAATGACTATTGAGCCTTTACTATTAAATATATACTGCTTTGCCATTCATAAATAATCCCATATAATCCTCAAAATAACCACCTGCAGCTCAGAGAGGTTAAGTAATTTACTCTAGATCAAAAAGTTTACAATTAGTGACAGAGCCTGGATTCCAATCACCATGTCCCAACAATTTTATCTCAATTTCTGAAATTTTTTTTAGTGGCTGCTCTTGGAAAATCAGACTGAGGAGTGGGATGGGCAGGACTTGCACTCTCAACTAAAATCAGGACACAAAACATTGTCCCAACCTCTTCAAGATTTAAAATAATCTTACCAGCTCCTGGTGAACTCAAAGGCAGGGGTCACATCTTGGTCATCCTTGTATTTACTTAAGAAAATTCTTGGTATACCACTTTGTACAGAGCCACAAAAAATGTTTACAAAATTGAATTTGTTGACATACGGAAGCATTAGCATGGCAGCCCAACTTTTCTTCATATTAGAGATTCCCTAAAAACCTTTTCCAATAACATTCTTTGACTTTAAATTACCCCTGTTCCTTATGTCACAAATAAATTATATACAGGCCAGCATATTTCTTTATTTCTCTCAATTAAAGAACAAACAAAACCCTTATACTTTTTTGGGCAATGCTGCAAATAATAAGAAAGCGCATTGGATAAAACTATAACACTGTTTAGTAAGCATTAAGGACTAAAAGAAGAATAGTTAGGCTGCAAGCACTGAATACAGACATCATTAAGGACCTCACTTATTCCAGGCAACCAACTGGACTGTCCCATGGGGCAGATTATTTGTACCTCCCTCATTTAAAGATATTAAGCACTATTTGCAGCTTATAGAATAATTGCTGACTAATTAAGATCTATGGTCATCTTTAAACAGTAGGTCAATTAATAATTAGTCTGGGCACACAGAAATCTCTTCTTTGGGGAAGTGATTCATTGTCAGCAATATTTTACTAAATATATTTTTTTAAGTAAAGGAATTTAAATTGCAGGACATCTCCCCACCTCCTTCCTCCTTGCTCTTGTGGCAAAGAAAATTTACTGCTAAACCACATACAAATTTCAAGAAAGAATAACCCAAATATATCAATAACGACTTTGTCATACCATAAATGCAGGCTCCCCAGCACTATTAATTAAACCAAGAAAATTTTTCCCAAATTCAAAAATCTTAAAAATCCTCAAACCTATCTGAAAGCTCATTCAACTGAACAAATCAAATTCTCTACTAGAATATGAAAGTGTTCATTGAATAAAAGCCTTCCAATTAGACTGTATTCATATATAGCAACATTATATATAGGTATATAATGATACATATATGCATATATATATATATAATTAAACGTTTCTTGTCTCCATGGGAAAAAACACTAACTTTTAAAAAAAACCTCAGCATATAAATAGCTATTAAGACAATTTCATAAATTCACACTATTCAATTGCATTTCAAAACATCAAAATGGTGACAGTTGCACAAAATCCCAATGGAATAAATGAAAAGAGCAAAGAATAAAAAAATCTGCTGCCCCCCAAAGTTGAAAGTACAAACATAAACACAAAATTCATAACTTAAAAGCAACTTGGTAATAAGATAACTGTAAGACACTTACAAACTAAATATTAACCATCCAATTATACCTTTATTCTGAGTTAACAGTAGTTTAAACCTCTTTGGTCCTTGCACTTGTACATTTAAGGTGTTTAAGTTATTTTCTGGTCAATTTTAGATTATGAACCATCTGTTCCACATTATCTTACCATGATAACTTTCTTAAATAATAAAATAATTGCATGTTAAACTTTTCATTTTGTAAATCTGAAACAGTTTCAACACGTCCTTGGTAATTTCTTATCTATCTGTAGAATAGCCACATAAAGGAAGACCACAATTCAAATCTGTTAGAAAAGGATAAATCAAACTGAATTGGAAAACTTATGCCTAGATTTAATTTGATAAAACATCAGGGATATAAAGAACATGTGAAAATAATTTCAGGCTTGCACAAGATAAAAAGAGTAATTTTTAAGATTTAACTCCAAAGATTCCAAGAATGCATAGTTGCTTATTGTATTGTTTTGTTTTGTTCTTAAACAAATTTCCAAACAACAGTGTGAAGTAAATCCCCAAAACTCATCATCCTGGTAAAAGTACCCACTCATCCACAAATCCACTTTGTTAAGTTGTTGATATACTTTGGTTTTTGATGGAGAAAAAGTGGCATGGGCACAATGAAATTCTTAAATTTGAATGGAACCTAATAAAAACTTACTTTTTACCAAGTCAGGTTATAAAACAATGAGGCTACAGTGCACAGATTATTTTTTATGGATTGTCCTTAACTTCATATTATCTGCAATGATTCTTCCTATGCGTTAACAGATTTATCATTGTACCTGGTACAAAAAAAATTTCATTAGGAGACAAACTCAACCAGGCTCTGCATTTTTCCTGCTTCCTATATTCTTACAATTACATATTTCTAAAACCTCTCACACTGTTTCATAACAAGGACCTCTCAATTTCTAATAAATGTCATTACAGTCTACCTAGTAAACTTGAATAACAGAAAATAATATATAAAAAATTAAACAACTGAAACAAGTCAAATATACATTCAGTACTATATTGATATGCTGATTTTCAAATTTTGTAATTATTTACTATATCCTCCAACTCCTATTTCACAAAAGTGTGATGTTGTCACATATCCAACATAAGATAGTTTATTCTCTTCCTATGTAACATGTTATTTATCTACTAATGAGGCTCTTTTGTTTCCACAGCCTAATTTAGGCCACTCTTTAAATATACCTAATACTCCAGAATGAAAGATTGTTCATCTTCTGTCAAAATTCAAGATAAATGCAACAAGTAACATAATTCCACTGAGATACTAATTATAAAGATGTTTTGTCCATGAGATACACGGCACAAACTTTCTTTAGAAGGGTTATAGAATGCAACATGCATTTCAGACCTCTTTTCTTACAAAATTTATAAGAAAATTTTCAAATTATATTTTTATGACACACAATCTACAATCCATGTGTGTGACCCATAAGTTTTTGAATTATATAAATAGAATATTTATGCACGAGGGAAACTATTAAAAGGGTGTTAAGTCAGTGAAAATTATGCACCCTATAGATCTAATTTTAGTCCTTAAAACTGTTTAGCTAGTTTCCATTAAGTATTATTTCCACATTAAATAAATTAAATAACAATAACGCCTAAACATAGGAAAGCCCTAAATCCCAGACACACTCAACATTAAAAAACAAATAATTTATCTCATATTGAATGATTCAGTATTCAGAACTCATACGGGATTTAGTTTTACAAAACAAAAATCTTACTATATTACCTGAATTCATGTCAAATATGTTCACAGCACTCATCTACATCTCTACTTGCAAATTGTTACATGATCAATATTTTAAAAAAAGGAAAAAGTTTGGCACATATATCAATTCTTCAAAACGTCCCTGTAATTTAACACAACACTGTTAAGAACAATGATTTCAACACCAATGTTAACCTGATTGGCAGCTAAACAAGGTGCTTTCTCTTGTAGCTTCACATAGTGTATCAGATGCACCTTGCCTGGGACAGAGGCACGTAAGGTGCAGCGCAGTAGTGCAATCACTTGAACACCAGAGGGCAATCTTTCCACATAGCTCAAAGCTGTACGTTTTGAGCTGCTCATTTCACATCTTGTACAATTTCATTTCCACTCGTTAACGATGCCATTTGTAGGGATCCTACGCATCTGTATCCTCACGTGAAGTTAAGACATTCCCAAAGAAACCTCAAAGTGTAGCGAGAATCCTTGAAAAGGAGATGATGAGTGTCAGCACAGTCTGTCCAGCGCCCCATACCAGTGCTTCCAACGGGGCCATGTTCTTCCCAGCTACTCTGTAAATGCCCGCAACTGCTGCACCTACATAAGAAACAGTGGAGAGAATGGAATAACACATAGGCTCACTTGAAAACACATTAAATGGCTGTAACTTAATATCTCTTTTCATTTTATTAAAGTGGAATAAATCATCACTGGTTCTCATTTGAAAAATTACGAAAGAGTTTCATATAATTGGTAAAAGTTTGGCTTTATTATAGCACATCTGAATCACTTAATTGAAAAACAGATTTTTCTGCTTAACTGTAAGATAGATACTGATATACAAGCAGCATGTTTGACATTAAATATGTTCATAACGAATGACTAATTCATTACTGTACCTCTCACTGGGGCATACAATTGGCCAGATGTCATCAGCATTTGTATAAACAAACAACACAATATACTGATACTTACCCATGATAATACAGAAAAGACTATACAATTTAATGTACTTTCTAAATTATTAAAGAAAAATTAATATAAAAAGTTACCTTTTTCATGTGAGTAAAATGAATTGATATTTAACATCAAGTCAAATATCAGAGTATTTGACAATTCATTTCTCAATCATGTATAAAATATTTATTGAACTTTTATATAAAGGTTACAGCTATGAAGTTATTTGGAGACTAGTATTACTTGACATCTAATAAAAACAGAAGATAAACCTGACATCTGTTCTATGAAAAAATATTTAGATAACATGCTTTTCCCAGAATGAGAGAATCTCAGAGACCAAAGAAGACTCAGAACTCATCTGGTTGAAGACTTCATCTTATTAATACAGTATATATAGTAAAAATTAATGTGGTAACTAAATGGCTGATTTTAAAAGTAATTCAGAATTATAAAGGAGGACACCTTTAAATTATAATTTGCCATTTCAGAGGCTGAATTGAGATGATCTTAAAACTATTTCTAAAGATAAAACTGGCTTCATAGAATAGTCAAACAAAAAGAAATAAGGAAAACAGAATTATTCCACGGTACTAAATTGACAATTACTTGACATAATAACCTACTAATAAAAATTAATTTAAAAAAGATTAACTCTTTTTAATTCACTTAAAAGCTCCCAAATAAAAGTTACTGAACTCCTCTATAAGAGATATAAGTCAATATTAAATAAAACTCCTAGTTTAGATTAGGTACCAATATTTACCTAATCAAGTAATATACTCATTTTCATAATTGGTCATATCCCCAAATGTTAGTATTAGATGGTATTCTTAAAAATTTTTTAAATTCCTATGCCTTCTTTGTTATAAGAAATGATGTTAAAATCAACTGATACTTTTTTTTTTTCCAGTTTAGTCTAGATTTCCGTAACTATCTTCAAATTTAAAAACCACAACTTGGCCTTCAACTCTCTGAAGTTAAGTTTTCAGTATCGCTCCAAGAAAGAGAAAATCAAAGCAATTACTAGCTCAGATTGTCTGGGAAATGGCAGACAAATCTATCAATTTAAACTTCCCATGACACAGAATGAAGAGCCTGGGGTTTGGAAGCTAGACCCCTGGATTAAAACCCAGGCTATGTTATACCTGCCTCAACTGTAAAATGGTAGATGTGAAGATGAAGAGATTGTACCTGTAAAGTGTGGTCAACAGGTTTCGGCTAGTAGTAATAATAGCAGTAAATGATAATTCAATAAATGGTGTTTAGCTATCTTTAAACAAAAGAAAAAAGGGGGAAAAAAGTGGTGGGTGACATAGATGTGAAGAAAGCAGAACCTTAGGCACACTGCTTTTTGGAATGTAAAATGGAGCAACTGTTGTGTAAAACAGATGGTGGTTCCTCAAAAGTGAACAAAGAACTACCATATGACCCAGTAATTCCACTTCTTAGGTACGTACCCCAAACAACTGAAAGCAGGGACGGAGGCAGATATATGTATAACAATGTTCACAGAAGCATTACTAACAATAGCCGAAAGGTGGAAGAAACCCAATTACCCATCTGCAGTTGAATGGATAAACAAGATGTGGCATATATACACAATGAATATTATTCAATTATAAAAAGGAATGAAGTTCTGACATGTCAAGTCATGGGTACCTTGAAGACATTGTGTTGCATGAAATAAGTCTGACACAAAGAGACAAAGATATTGTATGACTGCATGTATATGAAAATTCATAGAAACAGAAAGGAAAGTTAAGGTTACCAGGGGCAGGGGTGGGGTGGGGACTGGGGTAGGGAACACAGAGTTGATGCATAACAAGTATAGGGCTTCTGTTTTAGGTGATGAAAAAGTTTTGGCAATAGATACTACAATGTATGATTAATTCTACATATTTGTATGCTTGGGAACGGCTGAGATGGGACATTTTATATTGCTTATATGTTTCCACAATATTTTTTAAAAGAGAGAGAGACTAAAGAGACAATGACAATTAAATACAATACATGATCCTGGCGTGAATCTAATAATGGAGGAGGAAAAAAAATATCCTCCAAAGGATATTGGAGTACTGAAAAAAAATGAAATATAGACTATATGCTTTATATAGATGTTAAATTTCTAGAACTTTATAATTAATGAGAATACTCAAGTGAATATCCTTGTTCTAAGGATATTAACACCTGAAAGTATTAAGTGGTAAAGGATCATGATGGATGTAACTGATGTTTAGAAAATACACAGAGACAGAAATAGATAGAATGAAATAACAAATGTGGCAAGAAGTTAGACGTTGGTAAATCTGGGTATCTTGGTAGGAGTCATATTGGAGTTCTCTATATTGTTTTTGTATTATGTCAGCCACTGTCCTGTAAATTTGAAAACTATTTCAAAACAAAAAGTTATAAAAAAAGACTGAAAGAAGTTATCTGCAAAGTCCAAAACCAAAAGAAAGACCAATAACTCTAACATATAAGAAATACCTGCAGTTTACTAAAAGAAAACAAGAATCCAAAAGAAAAGCAAGCACAGAATTTGAAAAAGCAATCTGCAGAAAAGGAAACATAAATAGATAAACATAAGAAGAGTTGCTAAAACTGATTAGTATCCAGGGAAATGCAAATTAAACCAACAATGAGATGCCACTTTACGCCTTTAGACTGGCTAAAATTAGACAGCTATATAATGCCAAGTAATGGTGTGGATGCTAGAACATAAAAATCTCACTCCCACATCAACTCCAAATGTAAAATATTTTCATGTCTCACTCTTAAATAGTATGAGGGTTCTCATACATTTGTGGAAATCCTCCAGAAGAAAGAGAGGGATACAAATAGAAATATAAGAAAAAGGCATCATGGGAAAAAGGATGATGGGAGCAGAAAAGAACTTAAAAGAAATACCCTTACTAATTGATATTCTTAAAGATAAGAGAAGATACTGCATCCACCAAAAACAACTAGATGGAATGGAAAAGGATCAGAGAACAAGAAAAGGCTTTTAAAAATTAAGTATGATAGTTAAAATTAAATTACTTTCAATGGATGGTAAAAAAGATAAAGCCAAGGAAACACCTTAGAACGCAGAACAAAATAGGAGAAAAGTTCAGTCTTATAAGGTCACTTAAGAAAAACTAACATCTGGTTAATCAGTTTTCCATTAAAAGAGAAAGAGAACAGTAACAATAATTTCAACAAAGTAAAAAAGAGTAATTAATAAAAATAATACTCTTCCTCAATATGACAAAGAGCATATCTGAAAACCCTACGACTAACATTCTACTTAAGGGTGAAAGATTGAACACTTTCCCTCTAAGATCAGAAATAAGACAAGAATGTCTACTGTCCACCACTGTTACTCAATAATGTACTAGAAGTTCTTGCTAGAGCAGTTAGGCAAGAAAAAGAAATGACATGAATCCATTTCCTTTCCTTCTGGAAAGAAAGAAGTTAAACTTACCCTATTTACTGATGATATAATCCTATATACAGAAAATCCTGAAAAAATCCACAAGAAAAGTTCCTAGAGCTAATAAATGAATTCAGCAAAGTGGCAGAATATAAGCACAATGCCCTCAAATCAGCAGTGTTTCTATTTCTAAGCAATGAACAATTGGAAGCAGAAATCAAGAAAAAAAAATCCATTCCCAACAGCAACTAAAAGAATCAAATATCTAGGAATACATCTAACCAAAGATGTAAATGACTTGTACACAGAAAAGGATAAAACATTGCTAAAAGAAATCAAAGAGGTTCTAAATAAATGGAAGGACATTCCATGTTCATGAACTGGAAGACTAAATACCGTTAACATGTCAATCCTAACCAAAGCAATTTGTAGATTCGATGCAATTCCAACTAAAACTCCAGTAACCTTCTTTGTAAAAATCCAATCATCAAAATTATACAGAAGGGTAAGGGCCCAGAATAGCTAAAGCTTTCTTGAACAGAACAAAGCTGGAGGACTCATATTTCCGGACCTTAAAACTTACAACAAAGCCACAAGTAATCCAAACAGCATAACACTGGCACAAGGACAGACATACAGATCAATGGAATCAAACTGAGAGCTAAGAAATCAACCGTCCCGTTTATGGCCAATTTATTATTATTATTATTTTTGCATGGGCAAGCAGTGGGAATCGAACTGGGGTCTCCAGCTTGGCAGGCGAAAACTCTGCCTTCTGAACCACCATGGTCCATCTGATTTTTTTTATTATTATTTTAAATATTCTTACTGACAAATAGTCACACACATGCAGTCCATACATGGTGTCCAATCAATAGGTCATAATAACATCACTTAGCTGTGTATTCATCACCATGATCATTTAGAACATTTGCATCACTACAGAAAAATAAAAAGAAAAAATTATATATCCCATACCCTAACTCCTCCCTTCTCACTGACCACTAGTATTTCCATTTACCCATTTACTTTACCCCATACCCCTCCTATTATATATCTGTTTATTTAGCCATATTTTTTTACTCATCTGTCCATACCCTGGATAAAAGAAGCATCAGACACAAGGTTTTCACAATCACATGGTTCACACTATAAAAGTTACATCTTTATACAATCGTCTTCAAGAATCACTCACTCCATGGGAGAAAATATTTGGAAACCACATATGCAATAAAGGTTTAATATCCACAACATATAAAGGTCTCCTTTAATTTAACAACAAAAAGACAAATAACCCAATTTAAAAAATGGCAAAAGACTTAAATAGATATCTCTCCAAAGAAGATATATAAATGGCCAGAAAGCACATGAAAAGATGCTCAACATCATTAGCCATCGGGGAACAGCAAATAAAAACCATGAGATACCATTTCACACGATTAGAATGGCTGCTATTAAAAAAATGGAAAATAAGTGTTGGAGAAGATGTGAAGAAAAAGGAACATTCATTCACTGCTGATGGCAATGTTAAATGATGCAGCTGCTGTGAAACAGTTTGGCGGTTCCTCAAAAAGCTAAATAGAGAACTACTGTATGTGTAAGTTCTAAGCATAGAACTACCCAGCAATTCCACTATTAGGTATATACCCAAAAGAACAGAAAGCAGGGACTCAATTTTCATAGCAGCATTATCACAACTACTAAAAGATGGAAACAACCCAAGTATCCATCAACTGATGAATGGATAAACAAAATGTGGTAATCCATACAATGGAATATTATTTAGCCATAAGAAGGAATGACATCCTGATACAAATAACATGGATATCATGTTGAGTGAAATAAACCAGACACAAAAGGACAAATATTGTATGACCTCAATGACATTAAACAATTAAAATAAGCAAACAGAGTCAGGATCTAGAATATATGTTGTCAGGGGACAGGATGGTGATAGGGAATGGGAAGTTAAGGCTTAAAATGTACAGGGTTTGTTTTTGGAATGATGGAAATGTGTTGGTAATAGATGATGGTGACGGTAGCAAAACTCTGTGACTACAAATGATAGCACTGAAATATACATTAGAATATGAATAAAAGGGGAAATGTTAGGTTGTATACATGTGCTAACACAATAAATTGTTTTTAAGAATCCATGGAACTACACTATACAAACATGGAATCCTATGTTAAACTATGGACTTTAAAGTACAATTATAAAAATGTGCTGTCATCAATTTCAATAAATGTTCCAGACAAATGTGAGGTGTTAGTGGTGGAGTGGTGTACAAGAATCTTGTATTTTATGCATGATTATTCCGGAAAGCCACAGTTTCTCTAATAAAGAAAAAATAATAATAATACAAGTCCTTTTAAGCATTCATACAACATTTTATGCACTAGGTCATAAAAGCAAATCTCAACAAATTTCAAAGTGCTAGAATCATACATATTATTTTCTTTGATTAGTAGGGAAATAGAATAAAAATCAATAACAAAGGGTTACTTAGGGGAATAAACATGCATTTGGAAATTAAAAAAACATTCATAACACCTCACAGGTCAAAGAAGATAGCATGATGTAAGTTAAAACTATTTTAGAATTGAGAGATAACAAAAACATATAATAAAGCTTGTGAAATGCAGCTAAAGAAACACTCAAGAGGAAAATTTTGACTTTATGTGATTATTTAATAACAGAAGAAATAAAAAGGTAATAAATTCCACGGGGAAAAAAAGGTATACAAGTAAGAAAACACTTAATATATTACTTATCTGTGATAAATATTTACATATTCATTGTAATGTACATAACATTTAACTAAAACAAATGATATAATAACCTATTTTAGGGAAGCTGGAGGAAAGGAAAAGGGTGTGTGATATAAAAGTCAATCCTTGGCCATATTAACAAGACATATATAATGTCTAAAATTGATACACTAAGAAATAGTACAAGCACAGCATTTAGAAATATGGAGATAAATATCAAAAGAAATAGCTAGAACTATTTATAGTGGTTGTCTCTAATGAGGAGGATTACGCTGACGGAAGGAATAAAACAAAAAGTGCTATTTTTCATTCTAAGTTTTTGAGTTTTATATTTTTAAATTATACGTATGTATCACACTGTGGGGGAAAAACACATTTTAAAAATTTGATGGAACTACTCACAGCCAAGAGTGTAAGGAGGTATGACAACCAAATATAATATGGTATCCTAGATGGTATATTAGAACAGAAAATGGACATTACATAAAAATTAAGGAAAAAAGTATGACTTCAGTTAATAAAAATGTATCAACACTGACTCATTAATTGTGACAAAAATACTATACTAATGGAAAATGTTAGTAATTTGATAAACGGCTGTGGGGTGTTTGAAAACTCTCTGTACTATCTTCACACTTTTTCTGTAAATCTAAAACTATTTTAAAATAAACAGTTGATTAAAATTTTTTTTTCACAGAATCCATAACAGAGCTGCTAAACTGGCTGATATTAGGTTCAGAATATCAGATAAGGAAATATATATGACATAAAATATACTTTCAGGTTCACAGAGGATCAGGAATGTAATTTCTTTTCAGGGACAAAAGCTCTCATGTTAATGAATTAAAAAAAATTTCTTGGAGATCAGTGATCACAATCTTCTCTATAACTCACTTTCTCCCAATTGTGATATTAACTATCATACTAACTAAAATGAAAAAGCATTCTATTCTGGAGATAAAATTGATTTGTATCTATATTTAGTCAGTTTTATATTGAATAGAGATATTCAACAGCCATTTGCTGAACTGAAGGTACAGCTACAAATATTAAGGTACTCACAACTTGCATCAAGAAAATAAATATATTAAATGTTCACATGGCTAGTTTTCTTAGTGCAACTGTTTGCAGGTCAGTTAGAAGAAATTAAAATGTTACTGCTAACCTGGGTACAGATTTTTACTTATAATTGTGTCAGATTAACATTTTTAAGAATTTTAAGATATAAACATTGCAATTTCTAAACTCACTGACTTATTTAATCTTGACATTATTGAAATAGGTTATGTATACACACATATCATTGGAGATAAATGCAAGTAGAACTGTATTTCTCGTGTTCTCTTTAAAGTTTTATAATAATTTATGCCAATAAATACATATATACACTCTACTTAGAACTCTTGAATAAGTTGTTCCTTCTTCCTTTCATAATTACAAGTGACCCACATAAAAAACACTGGCAGTCTCCTTCATGTCTCTTTGACACCATAGCCGATAATAACTAATTTGGATTTTTCTTTTTTTCCTTTGCATATGTCTTACATCTACCCACAACCTTGACTCCAGTTCAGATCCTGGCCTCAAGTTAAGATTACAGATAATGACTCTTAATTCCTTTTCTCCCAGCCCCCTCCCCACCCCCTCTCTCACCCATTATTTCATCCCTTCTTTTTTCCTTCCATCCATCCAACCAATAATTATTATCTATTACGTGCTATGTATTATTTTATTGTTGAGATGCAAAAGTTATGAGATGGACAATATTCCTGCTCTTTCAGAGTTTTCTGTCGTCTCTTCCCTTTACATATACTCCACATTCAACTATAAGACATTTTTCCCCATTAACTGCTTTGCCTCTTGCCAATCCCTTTCAAAAATAACCACTTGCTTTCCATGGCTTAAGGATAAAAGTCCAAACTTTCTATCTGGTCTTCTAAGACCCTCTAGGCTCTGGCAATATTCTATCTTTTCCTAATATTCCACTACACATATCCTGTGTTTCTGCGCAACTCAATTTTAAATTCTACCTACGGAAAAATGGAGGCGTTATCATATGTTAAAGTTACAAACTTAATTCAGCAACAACAAAAACGACAACAAAAAAACAACATAACACAACAATTAAATAGTAAATGAAGAAAGGATGAGAAAATAGACTTTCACTATTTCTCACCACAATTTTATGACTGAATTATTAAGTGTCAAAAAACAAGACTATACCCAGAGTTATGGGAATAAGTCTTTCCTCTCAAGATAAGATATTACAGTCACTCTGGGAAAAGGGTATACCTGTGACAGAAAAGGAGGGAGGTCTTTGAACTGTAGAAGGAAAGGACTTCCTCTTATCTCTGGGCTAATAACCAACTGGAAATGATTAAGCCCCTCCTGGAAAGTCCCAAAACAGATCCAGTAACAGGTGTGAGCTGCCCCAAATATATGGAAGGAGGCCATTAATAAACAGCAATGTTAAGTCTCTATTATTCATTGGCATCTCTCAATCAGCAGCAGCATACTGATGCAGCCAGTTTCTGAAACAACCATATTCGGGAAGCAGCTGTGGCATCCTCCAGTCTTAACAAGATGTCTCTAAATTCTGGTCCAACTAACAGCAATAGAAACAACCAGACCTAATCTTAGAATCTAAGGCTGGAGTTGGTGCCTAAGGACAGCGTCAAGAGGATAAGAAGAAAAGGCCAGACGGAATGAACCCAAGGGACTTGTATGAAAATATACATGAAGAAAACCCACAAATAGCTAGAAGACACTCTAAAGTGGTTAATTTCTAGCGAGCAAAGGGAGATTTGTATCACAATGATGTATGAGTAAGAAGGCAGTGTAATTTTATTTCCTAGTCACAGGCAAATGATATCAAGGAACTAAGGGCTATATTTTCACATTTTTATAACAATTATCACCATTATATTTTTGTGCCTACCTTTCTCATTTACTAGATAGTGAGATTCTTTAAAGCTGAAACTGCAATCCCTATTAGACATATTTTCCCAATGAAATCTTTTACCCTTTGACAATTCTTACAAAATTTTTCTATTTCCCACAAAGCATAATGTACTTATATAGTAGAAGTACAAAAATTAACTGTTCAATGAAGAAATGAACTAAAATTTACCTTCTAGGTGAAGTGTGTTTAGTGATGAAAAATATTACATGTGAAAGATTAAACTAATGTTACATTTACAATAGGAATAAAGTTACCAAAATCATACATGCACATAAATGCCCTTACATACATGCCCTTAAAAAAACAAAATCAACTTACTAGTAATCATTGCTCCAGTTACAGAAGCCAGAAATCCGATGCTGACTGCAACGACAGAGATTACTCTCCCCTGCCTGTGCCTCTGTAGCATCACAAACATCAGCACTCCTGCAGCACCATGGACAAATAGAGAGGAGAAGAGAGCCCAGAGAAAAATCCAGTACCACATCTCTGAAAGGAAAAGGAAAGTGTTAATAATTCTGTTGAAAAACATCTTAGAAAATTCAGTTCAACAAACAGTAAACAATCACAGCTTGGGAGGAAATATTAAATGAGATAATGAATAGAAAAATGCCTCATACAGTACCTGACACATAGCAGTGCAAAATAAATTTTAACAATTATCATCAGCACTAATGCTTGATGGGGAAGTAATTCCTTTCATAATTTCAGAAGGTTAATTTAAGGCTGTACCCTAGTGTTAAGTAAAATAAAATGGCTATCAGCATTGGCATTGCTAAGAAGGACCCCCTTTCTGAGAAGGGATTTTCCAGAAAACAAAAACAATTGAGCTGCAGGGGCTTTCTGAGAAAATGGAATGTACCCCCACAGGGCTGCTGATAAGCAACACCTAGTGACAAACCAGTTTTAGTCCAGTAGAGATGGCTTATGAGAAGGGACAAACATAGCACGCTAATAATGTATATCTCCACCCCACTATGTGCGATTCTCCCAAGCAAATAAAATGTTAATTTAACGTCAGCCAGTCAGAACATTTCTTTGTTTGCTTCCCTGTTCACTCTACATGAGTTTCTCCTTCCTATTCCCTTGGCAGAGCTTCGTTCTACTTTATGAATTGGATGCTGCCTTATTGATGAATTGCTCAATGTTGTGAGATCCTAAATTTCATGAAAAGTTTTAAACACTTTCTCCTAAATGTCCCCTATTATATAGCTATCATCCATCATTATGTCTACTAAAATGCTGATTTAATATTTGCAAACATCTTGGAATAAATTATATGTTAATTGCCTCACTGTTTGATGTATAACTGTTTATTTTCTACATTAAATATCAGTGTTAAGACATTTAAAAAATACCCCTTGATTCAAATCATCACATAAATCAGTCAATCTTTTACCTTTCATGAGTTTAAGAATTTCAGGTAATACCGTTGCTGGCCCTCAACTTTACAGACTAAAGAATCAGTTAGAATTCTATTTAAGTTCTTTGTCTCTGGTCATTTTAATTGTCTTTAACCAAAACTTTCCAAGCTCTATAACTCTTTTTTCAATGAATCTTCACTGTTCTGCTGAAATTTTATAGACCAAGTTGATGAGCACATCTGTCATTTTGTCTCTCTAGGATTCCTTCCCTTTCCTTCTGGATACCTACCTCAATCCACATAGCTACCAAAGCTAATTGCTATGTGCTTGCACTGACTCCCCATACCTGGGTGAAGTTCAATAGGGTTCACCTGAGAATTCTGGAGTTCGGCCTAACTGAACTTCCTTAGCCTTTGGACAGTCACATCATTACAAGATGAAAGCCATGATATAGGGAAAAAGAAAACTAGATCCATCAGAAAAAGACAAGAGACAATAAAGTCCCTGATTCTGGTGATTTCTAAGGCCTGCCACATATCTATCCTAGATTCTCTGCAGTATCCCAGTTTCCTTGTAATAAAACCCATCTTTTTAATTAAACTAATTCAGGTAAGGTTTCTTCAATTTATAGTTGAATGAGTTGACGTCAAAAAGTTTAGCTCTCGTCTTGAAGATCATCCTTGGTATGCAAATATTCTATAATTCTAAGTATCTCATCTGCTATTTGTGCTTAGTATTTGTGCTCTATCAAGTATAAAATAATAGTCTGTGATAAAATAAAAATAGAAAAATGGATTAAAGCTTATTTATCCAAACATATTAAAATATGGTTATAAATTTAAAAGGTAACTATTCTAAGTCAAGACCATATATGACTAAATATGTAAAAAACAAAACAAACAAAAGGAAGGAAGGTGTGATAATGTAAGGCAACTTGAGGGGTCCTTGTGATGATGGGACTGTGCTGTATTTTAACTGTAATGGTGGATACATACACAAGTGATAAAATTACATAGAGCCAAATACCTAAAAACAAACGCATACAAATGAGTGCAAGTAGTACTAGAAAAATCTAAATAAGGTTGGTGGAGTGTATCAATGTAAATATCCTAGTTGCGATAATATACTTGTTTTGCAAGGTGTTAACAGTGATGTAAATTGAATAAAGGGTAAACACAGGATCGCTCCACATTATTTAACTACATGTGAATGTACAGTTATCTCAAAATAAAAAGTTGAATTAACAAAAAGGGAAGGAACATATAGAAAACAAACAAACAAAATTATCTTCACATCATCAAATTCTTAAAGGATTTTGATGACTTGAAATCTTTCATCCTAAAGAAGAGACATTTGATATATTTTCTAATATGTATTAACATATCATGCATGCTTTTCAATGGCATAAGAGATACATGCTGGTGATTAAGAAAACACTAGACATCCTTCTACAGGTTCTTCTCTTCCAAATTCCACGGAAACAGTGCTTTCATGCTGTCACTCCCCAACAAATGGCTTCAATTTAAAGTAAATGCATTAAAGATAAAAAAACTTAATTTGCTCAGAGGATATTTGTTTCTTGTATTTGGGGTACAAATATTTGTATTTGTTACAGGGCTACTGTAATAATAAATTAACAGGAATTTATTGTCTCCTAGTTTTCAAAGGATAAAAATCCAACATCAAGGCTATCAGCAGACCATGCTTTCTCTGAAGTCTGTAGCATGCTGGTGGTATCTTGTGAGCAATCCAGACCTCAATCTCGACCTCTGTTATAGGGCACTCAATCTCCTTCATCTCCTCCTCCTAACTCCACTGGCATTGGACTGAAAAGAACTTGAGAAATATTTCAATTTTTCTTGCTGATGAAAAATTGCTGATGGCTTGGATGATGGAGGTGAAGTAGAACTGATTTCTGGTGTGGATAGCTGGATAAATGATAATGCCATCAGGCTGGAAGCATGGAAAAGTACGTTTAGTACATCTGCAATACTGTTCAAATGTTGGTGAGAAGTAAGGAATAAAAACCTCAAAGCAGAAAAATGTCAAATAGAAAAATGTGAAAATCACCTATACATTTATATAATGGACTATGCTTTTTGTTTTTTTTTAATTTTTTAATTTTTTTTAAACATAACAACATACAAACATGAACATTCTTACCATACGATCATTCTATTCTTGGTATATAATCAATAATTCACAATATCATCACATAGTTGTATATTCATCACCATGATCATTTCTTAGAACACCTGCATCAATTCAGAAAAAGAAATAAAAAGAAAAAAGAAAAACTCGTACATACAATACTCCTTATCCCTCCCTCCCATTGACTGCTAGTATTTACCCCTCCTCTCATTGATTGCTAATATTTCCAGTATATTTTAGCCTTTGTTTCTCCAATTTTTTTCTATGCCCCTTATCACTCCCTTTCATTGATCACTAGCATTTCAATCTACTAAATTATTTTAACATTTGTTCCCCCATTATTTATTTATTTTTAAACCATATGTTTTACCCATCTGTCCATACCATAGATAAAAAAGGAGCATCAGACACAAGGTTTTCACAATCACACAGTCACACTGAGAAAGCTGTTTCATTATACAATCATCTCCCATGAACACAGCTCTACATCTTCAAGCACTTCCCTCCAGCCTCTCCAATATACATTAACTAAAAAGGTAATAGCTATGTAATGCGTAAGAATAACCTCCAGGATAACCTCTCAACTCTGTTTGAAATCTCTCAGCCATTCACACTTTATTTTGTCTCATTTCTCTCTTCCCCTTTTTGGTCTAGAAGATTTTCTCAATCCCTTGATGCTGAGTCCCAGCTCATTCTAGGATTTCTGTCCCACGTTGGCAGGAAGGTCGGCACCCCTGGGAATCATGTCCCACATAGGGATCCCTCCCAATGGGCAATTGAGTTTGCTTGTCATGTTGGCTGAGAGAGAGGCCACATCAGAGCAACAAAAGAGGTTCTCTGGGGTGACTCTTAGATCTAATTTTAAGTAGGCTTAGCCTATCCTTTGCAGGGATAAGTTTCATATGAACAAACCCCAAGATTGAGGGCTCAGTCCATTGCTTTGGCTGTCCCCACTGCTTGTGAGAATATCAGAAATTCTCCACATGGGGAAGTTGGATTTTCCCCCTTTCCTGTCATTCCCCCAAAGGGGACTTTGCAAATACTTTTTTATTCACTGTTCAAACCACTCTGGGATTTATCAGGGCATCACTCTGGACAACCTACACAATCTCATGTCCTACTCAAGGTTCATGTATTTATGGTGGTCAGTTAAACTGGTATTACGGACTATGTTTTAAAATGCAAGTGTATAGTCCTCCAGTGATTTTCTTTGTTTCAATTTGCAAGTTGCCAGAATGCACTATACCAGAAATGGAATGGCTTTTTAAAAGGGGAATTTATTAAGTTGCAAGTTTACAGTTCTAAGGCCGTGAAAATGTCCAATTTAAGGCACCAAGAAAAGGTTACCTTCACTCAGGAAGACTGATGAAGTTCAGGGTTTCGCTCTCAGCTGGAAGGGCATATGGCGATGTCTGCTAGCTTTCTCTCCCAGCTTCTAGTTTCATGAAGCTCCCCCAGGGGTGTTTTCCTTCCTCCTCTCCAAAAGTCTCTGGCTGTGTGGGCTCTAACCCCTCTTAAAGGGCTCCACTAAGCAACCTCCCCTTGAATGGGTGGAGAGACATCTCCACGGAAACCATCTAATCAAAAGTTACCACCCACAGTTGGGTGGGTCATATCTCCATGGAAACAACCAAAAAGTTCACAGGCAGCAATACTGAATGATGACTAAAAGGACATGGCTTTTCTGGGGTACAAAACAGCTTCAAACTAGCACATTCCTAAATGCATGATATATCAATTTTAAAATCAATGATTACAAAAAGGTTGGAATTATTAGATTTAAATTTTAATCACAAGCTAGGATGTACAAAACTAAAAAGAACATCACTACCTCCCTAACACTGAAAAAAGATACATTTTAAAAATCATAAATTATCTTCAGCCCATCAAAACAGTAAGGCTGCCAAGTAACCTGAATTACTACAAGGAGAAAGAAGACATATGAACTATTTCACCTGTGGCAAAACATAAGCGGAAGAAATTGCCACTATACAAGTAGTTAAAAAGAAATCAGCAAAAATTTTAACGTGTTGTTAAAAGTGAAGTGTAGGTTAATGTAGCAGCCTTGAAAAACTGAGGACCACAGACACGAGGAAAATTCATACTCACTCGCAAGCTCTTTTCTAGGGATGTCCAGTGGGCACTTTCAAGAAAGTCTGGGACTGGGCAGGAGGGTGGAGAGGGTTACCATCCCTGGTGTGTAGCAGACCTCGGGATGTAATCAACAGTGTTAGGGAACACAAGAAACTGCCTGCTTCTTGGGATCCCTCTCTTATCAAAGCAAACACCTAAGCCATCGAGGGAGGGAAGTCAATCCTGTCACTCGCAGGGCACAAGAAAAGACCTACTGAAGCTCCAGCTCAGGAAAGGCTAGAAGAAAAAAACCTCTAACCCTTGGGAGAGGGGCAGAAAACCATCCAGGACCCAGGATCCTATTCCAAGCAGAAGTCTGTTATTACTGAGGGATGGACAGGTAACTGCTCACCAAGACCAAGCACAGAAAGAAAGGAGAGTTTAGCTGCCATGATTCAAAAATGCAGGTTAGGAATGCTGAAAAAGTCAAACCAGACAGGGCATGCCAAAGACTAAAACTATACCAGAACAGCAGAGAATTCTCTCTACTCCATTCATTAACCCAGTACCAAGTAACAAGCAAAAACAGTGTACCACTGGGGAAGACAAGAGCATGGACAGAGATCTCTTTTGTGGGTCTCTCTAGCAGAGATAGCTAAAAGCTGATGATGGAGCACAAACACTGAGAAAAACAGTGGGGCTCAGAGCCCCAACACTAAGCACTAGGCTACAACAGCAACCTCTACAGGAATCTGAAGCCTGTAGTGCCCTGTGTGTAACCACAGAAACAATAAAATTCAAACTCAGCCAACTCTTCAGTAGATTAAATCAACTCTTAACATTATTGGTCTGACAAAAGAAACAGCTCATTTCCAGGCATACATAATATTTACCTCAATCTCCATAGGAAAAACAATCTATTGTCAAAAGACAGGCAATAAAAGTAAATAAAAATAAATCAGTCTATGGTTTAATCCTGAAGAGCTGTGGACAAAGCCGCAATCTCCTCCTCTTTGACACTGCTTGATGTGTCCCTGATCAGAGCTCTTCATTCCACGGACTTAAAAGCAATAGGACAGATTATTCTTTTCTGAAGCATATTTACAAATAAAATCTCTGGGAACTGGAGGAATAAATAGAACCAGACTCAGAGATGACCAAGTTCTTAAAACAACCACAGGGACTTTACAATAACTATAACAAAAACATCAAAGGCTCTCATGGAAAAAATGGACAAACAAGAGAAGAGATGGTGTATTTCATCAGAGAGCTAGAAGTTCTAAGATAGAATCAAATGGAAATGATAGAGATGTTTTAAAAACTTGACAGCACAGATGAAAATTTCTTTTAATACACTCATGAACAGACTTAACACAGTAAAGGAAAGAATCAGTGAACTTAAAGACAAGCCAAATTGTCTTTCTCAAGAAAGACAACTGAAATTTCTCAAACTGAAATATGAGAAAAAAAAGAGTGGGGAAAAAGGAAGATGGAGAAGCTGAAAAAGAGACCATCCAGCAGTTCTGAAACAATTTCAAATGACTTAACATATAATAATTGGAGTTCAAGAAGGAAAAGAACAAAAGAATATGGAAGAAATATTGAAAACATAGCAACTGAAAATTCTTCAGAAATCATGAGATACATATACCAGAAAGCCAACATTCTTGGAGAACCCCAAGAAAAATACCACCCAAAATAACCAAAAAACTACAATAAAACAAAAAAGCACACATACACAGGCACATCAGAGTTAAATGACTGAAAAACCAAAAATATAGACAAAACAGTAAAGACAGCTGGAGGAAAAAAAGACATTTCACACAGAAGAACAAAGATAAAACTTAAAGCCAACTTTTCATCAAGAACTATCAAATCAGAAGACAAAAGAGTGATATCTTTAAAATTCTGAACAGAAAGGGAAAAAAAAAACTCTTCAAATCTAGAAATCTATATCCTGTAGAAATATCTTTCCAAAATAAATGCAAATAGTCTTTTTTTTTAGAAAGAAAAAAAAAGCTGGGAGAATTAATTTCCAGCAGACCTGGGAGTTCTTCAGATAGAAAGAATACTAGAACAAAACTTAGCTCTACAAAAGAAAATAAATACCAAGGAAGTTTAAAATGAAGGTAAGCATAAAAGACAGTTTTTCTTATTTTTAATCACTCTAACATTTTAAACAAGTTTAGAAATATATTTCTGCACTTTTCCACTTGAAATTTCATTTAATATAGGAAAAGTTAAAGTATAGATATTTAATAGCTATTTGCTTCAGTTTCTGCTACTTAAGACAGCAAAATCACTAGTTTTTAAACTTAGTTGACACCTCCAAGAGTTGCTTAATATATTGTCTCTCTTAAACATTTTGTGGCAATACATTTACTATCCACTTAAACTAAATTGTCTTTTTTACTTGTTAATTATATAATTTTAAACTGTAAATCACAATACTCATTATTAAATAATAAAAGAAAGTTCTTAGAAAAACACATTTTAAATGATCAGAACACCATTTACTTTAAAGAAATCAGGGTAAGATTTTTTTATTCAAAATAGATCAAAATTATTCTATATTTAAGTCAAAGAACTATCCTTCTTTTTAAAGATGCCATTCAATTTGTCTTTGCTCATAATTGATTAGTTACAAAAGTGTATTAAATGTCAAAACCAGAATCTATTATTAAGTTACAAAAAAATAATTATACAACGGAACTGTTGTATAAGTTTTAATAGTTAATACTTATAGGGCCTCAAGCATCTTTAATTATACAGCATACAAAAAATAGCACTAGGGCAGGCCATGATGGCTTGGCTCAGCAGGCAGATTTCTTGCCTGCCATGCCAGAGACCCAGGTTTGATTCCCGGTGCCTGCCCATGCAAGAAAAAAAAATAATAATAATACTAAGTCAGTATAGGCATATATTTTTTTAATCAGACACTTACCTAAAAAATATTCTCAATGATAGATAAAATGTTTTACAAACTCATGATATATTTCCAAGGAATATTTATATTGAATGTGGAAAACTGAACTTTTTTCATCAGTAAGCATAACTTATCATAATAAAACTTCAAATATAACAAATTCCTAAAATTAAATCTGAATAAGAAGCCAAATGAATGACAGATCAGGAAATAAAAGCAAAACCAGGAAAAGCAATCTAGAAATATTCACTTTATATATCATTCTGACAATAATTCCAAGGAAGGATCTATGCTACAATGGGATAAAAGAATTAATTTCAGAACTGGAAGGGAGCTTTAGATATTGAATATACTTTCCTAAACCATGTTTAAAGGGGCCCTAATTCTAAAACCTATTAAATGATGTTTAAAGAATAAGATTTTCTTAGTCCTAAACCACACTCTACAAATTACCATATTAAAGGTCTGAAGAACTACACTTAAAAAGTTTAACTTTCAAGACTAAAGAAACAGGTTTATATGCAAATCGAAGAATTTCTTTCTTAACTCATAGTAAAATGTATAAGCTTTTAAAAACACTCATTAAAATCCCTACATCAGCATTTCCTTATATCAGTATGAAAACTGTGGGCAACAGAATGTATCATAGACGAGAAAACTGAGGCCAGGGAATATGTGATTCGCCCAAAGTAAAAAGCTAGCTAATAACAGTCAATGATAAAAAAAACAGCTGCTTGATTCATAAATTTAATGACCTACTGCTTCTTTAGACACTTTATTTGCAGGCAGAAATCTAGCAGAACCCCAATTATCCAAGGGGAAAAAAACAGCATTTTCAATAACTGCTCACTTACATAAATATTTACATAAACATTTAAAATGTTTCATTTTACCACATACTCCAGGTTTAATACACTGAGCCACTTAGAATATTTAAGTTACTATTATTTAAAAGGAATTACTCTTTATGTCTCTTAGTCCAATAATAAATAAAACATACTTAAAAGATAAATTTTAATACATTCTTCTAATGGTAAAACAGTCACTTAAAAAAATGAGGCGCACATCTAGTTGACCAAGATGGCAGCATAATATGCTCCAGGGTGCCATTCTCCTACAGAATCTTTGAACAATGAAGAAAATCTGGCAAAGCCATCTTCCTGAGAACTTGGGAAAACAGTTAAAGGGCTGCAGCAACTGGGCAATTGACTAATTAGGAAAACATAGCTTCAAAAATGGTAGGAGAAACATGAAAAAGTCAGAATGGGCATAGCCCAGACAGCCCTAAACAGTGGGAGAAAGATCAAAGGTGATGGTGGAGTTATACAGAGACAGTTGGGTTTAAAAAATGAGTATGACTGCTGAATCATTATACTGCCATTTCTTTCAGTCTCCAGTATCTTAGAGTAGCTAGTAGTAAAAACCTAAAATTGTGGGATTGTAACCCATACCAAACTCTGAAATCTGTTCTACAATTAATTGTGATGGGCTTTGAAATTTATTGCTTTTTTGTATATCTGTTTTTTTACAAAAAAGTTGATTGTGATGATAAATGCACAGCTATATGATATAGTGAACCACTGATTGAACACTTTGTATGATTACATGGTGTGTGAATATATACCAACAAAAAATATTTTTAAAATGGCAGGATAAGCTCCTGACACCCTACTTGGCTCTTTTCTTATCCACTCCCCAGTGCAGTGTGGAGGCAGCCTGCACTCCTGTTGTGGGTCCCCTGACCCAGTTCCAGATGAAGCAGAGTAAGCCCTATGTGAATATTGGAATGTTGTATTTAGTGCCAATATTTGGTGCCAGGTTCTGAAAGGAACCAGGGAAACTCATCTCTGGTTCACCCTCCCAGAACTTGCTATGTAGGTAGAAGTAGCTTGCAGACAGCTAAAGCAGTAAGAAACAATTAAGTCAAAGTGCCATGGGGTAAAGAATTACCAGCTTCAAGGCATACAACAGAGCACACTGGGCGGAGGGGGGGGGGTGCAGGGTGTGGTGGAGAGTCTATTTTATAAGGAGAAGAGGGGACACAGGATTCCTGTAAATGTAGGAATTTCTAAAGCGATGAGCAAGCACAAGCCCAGGATAAAATGGGGCTAAGAAACCACAAGAGGGGACCTTGCACTTCACCTTCAGCTTATCATCTTCATAAGAGGGTTACACTCTGAAAGAAGAGTACCTGCCAACCCAGAGACAATTTAGAAAGCCTGTGAAAGGTGTTTTTTGCCTTGGTTTGTATTTCTTAGCTCCTGACATTCAAGGCAATCTCTATCACATTACCAGCTGGATATAAACTTAAAGAACAAATAGCTCAAGGACTAAATTCCAGAGTTACTTTAAAATATTAAAATGTACAGAGTACAAGAAAAGATTACAAGACAAAGAAACAGGAAATGATGGCCCATACAGTGGAACAAGATAAAAATTCAGAAACCATCAATGAAGAATACCACACTTTGATTATACTGGACAAAGACTTTTAATATGCTCAGGGGAACAAATGAAAACATAGAGCATTAATGGACCAGGAAAACAAGGAATGAACAAAAATAAGTGTGCTGGTTTGAAACTGTTATGTACCCCAGAAAAGCTATGTACTTCTAATCCAATCTTGTGAGGGCAGACTTACTGTTGGGTTGGACCTGCTGATTAGGTTGTTTCCATGGAGGTGTGACCCACCCAATTCACCATGGACCTTAATCCTTTCCTGGGGCCCTTTATGAGAGAGGACTAAGAGCTGACAGAGAGCAGAGACAAGAAACCAAGACACAGGTATTAGAGATGCAGAAGGAAATGCCCCAGGAGACACCAGAAGCTGAGTGAACCATTTGAAACCTAAAGCTAAGAGACAGGGCCAGCAGATATCACCATTTGCCTTGTCACATGACAGAGTAGTCTGGATGTGATTGGCCTTTCTTGAGTGAAAGTAGCCTCTTGTTGATGCCTTAATTTGGACATTTTCACAGCTTTAGAATTGTAACTTTGTAACTTAATAAATCCCCTTTGTAACCGTTTATTACAATCCGGCAACTTGAGCAAACCAAAACAGTAAGAATCTCAAGAGCCGACATTTTTTAATGGAATCATAGAGAAATACTGGAATTGAAGACCATGATAACTAAAATGAAAAATTCCAAAGAGGGTTTCAGCATCAATCTGGAGCAGAAAAAAGAACCAGTGAACCAGAAGACAAACAATTGAAATGATTCAGGGTGAAAAGCAGAAAGAAAACAGTCCCAATAAAGATTAAGTGCTGATTTCTCATCAGATATCATGGAGGCAAGAAGGCAGTGGAACAAAATATTTAAAGTGCTGAAAGAAAACAATTAATAACTAAGAACTTTATATCCAATGGGACTGCCCTTCAAAAATGAGGGGGAGTTTAAGACATTCCCAGATAAACAAAAGCTAAGGGAGTTTGTCACTATTAGATATGTCCTGCAAACAGTGCTAATGGGAGATGTTCAAAGTAAGCCAGACACAAAAGGGCAATATAAAAAAAAGGACATTAGACAGTGGATCAATGTGGCCTAACAAGAAAAAGACACCCCATTAATGTTAACAGTATGAGTATGGGTATGCCAGTACTATTGTATTTTTTGGTATGTACTCCACTTTTTTACTTCTTATATTTGAGTCTAATGAGACCTATTTCAAATATGTTCTACTGCCACTTTCATCCTGTGACTAATTTTACTGCTAAAATACTAGGCCATTAAAAACACATAATTAGTCTGTCACACCTGATATAATCATATATATTAAATCAAATAATAAATTAAGTGGCTGCTTTAATTAAAGGAGTGAGAAAATAACATGGGCTTTGCATGGTATTTGACATATAATGAGCATTCAATAGGGAGTCATTATTAGAATTATTCATCTGATATTGTGATAAAGTCAACATGCTAGGGCTCCCAGCTCTTCTCTTATATGTAACCATTCTAATAATTCTAATTTCCTTCCCTCGTTCCAAGTCCTTCTCCCCATCCAACCCTTTCCTCCTCTCCTACTTAGGCTTTCTTTCTTCTAGAAAACCATTCCTAGTAACTGACTCCTACTCATGAATTATCTTATGTTACCTTCAACCACTACTCAAATAATAAATGTGTATATACTGAGGGTTAACTATTAAAGAATCAAAATGATAGCTTAAGCAGTCCCAAGACTTATTCAGAAATTCTTTAAGTTTAAGAAATATCATTTGGACCTTGGACTTGATATTGCCAGGTGATACAGATTTACGACTCTACAATAATGAGAGGGGAAGAAAGTAAAAAATCTAAGGACAATAATTCTGATTTAAAAAAAAAATTACAGTAACTTCATTCTCAAGAAGATATACAAAAGCCTCCCAAAAAATTAACTCCTATAAAGTAAAAATCAGAGCAGTACTTGATAATTTTCTCTGTATCATAGAAGAGTAAAGAATTTTTCACATATTTTTTTTAAAAAAAGTAAATTTGGGGGTCTGGCACCAGCACTGAAAAGTAGCCCCTATTTTTAGGGCTACATTTCTAAAACAAGTATCTATAAAGGGGGCATTTGGAATTATTTACATAGACAAATTCATCTACTATAACAGAGCATTTAGGAAGAGGAACTTAAATTTAATGATAAACTTGAATACAGGTGACACTGATAGAAATATACCTGCCTGGGAGCACTACTAATGAAAGGTGCTTAGCTATACAAGTATGGGGTGTGAATAAGCACAAATATGTAGAGTGGATACCAATCTTAGTTTTCTTTTTATTTTACTGACGATGAACATTAACACTAAAATGGCTTAGCAATCATAAAGCCTAAAATGAAACCATAATAGTAGGCATATACTAAAAACAGAAAAAGTAGTGTGTATATGTATTAATTGAAAAGACTTTTCACCTTCATTTAGCTTAATTTCCAAACTCCCAAAACTTATTACCAATAGGAAGGGGGAGCACCCGCATGCACATTTACGGCTGACACAAGAGAGAGTTCAAAAGACTGAAATCAGTCTTTGCCTTTTTCCCTGGGGACCAATTTATCCTTTTCCCAATGGCAGTCCAGCGCTCTGTTTATCCAGGGATTTAGAGACCCTGTCTTCTTCTAAATAAAAATTCTTCTTTAAACCCCTGGCAACCAAATTTGGGTCAAAACGTAAAGCTGGGAGCCAAAGTGTTTGAAGAAAAATAAAAGCAAAGCAAAAGAATATATTTAATTCTAGATAATAGAAAAAAAGTCAAGTTATCCCTAATAAACGAAAGAGTATATACAATATTGACTCTAATTTTAAATAGAGAGGGGTGGAGGGGAGTTAAAATAAATTCAAAGAAAGAAAAACTATTTGTGAAAGAAAGAAAACTACAAGCTTAAAACGTGCATAATCTACTGGTAGGGAAAAAAAACAAAACAACTTAGGAATCCTGTGAATTACACAATTTGTGAAGTGAAAGATACAGAAAAGAACAGTGGCAATGGTTATTAAGGGACAGAGATGGTGTCTGGTCTCCAGGTGTTAAACTGTTCCATATGGAATCCCTCTAGTAGTGTCTTCCATAAAGGAAAAAACAACATTTAGCAGGTCAAAATTCGTAAGATTTCTAAAACTAGATACATAATAAACATAGAGCACTTTTACATAGACAATGTAGTGGCGAACGCATAACTATGTGATTATACCAAGAGCCAGTGATGATACACTTAGGATGGATTGTATGGGGTGTGAATCAAGCTGTTAAAAAAAAATAGGAGATGATAAGGGGTAGCGGATGTTTTGGGTTTTCTATTTTATTTGTTTTTGGGGAGGTGATAAAGGTGCTCTGGGATTGATTTTTGGTGATGAGTGCACAGCTGTGTGATGATACTGGGAGCAACTCGTATACTTTCGATGGATTATATGGTCTGTGTTAAATATCTCAATAAAATTGCACTTAAAAAAGTAAAAAAAAAAAAACGCTTTATTCTTCTAAAAAATGTTCTAAAATAGACTACCATGATGGCTGCATGTACCTCTGAATATACTAAGAAAACACTAAATTCTACATTTTAAATGGGTGAACTATATGCTATTAAAATAACACCTTAATAAATCTTGCTTAAAATTTTTAAAAAATTATATATGGACTTGAAAACTATGTCAAAATCCATTACCTAAATCTAAGGGGTTATCATTGTCAACTACAAGTTAACTTCAAGAGAAAATGTAATTATAGTTTTTACATTACTGAGTTTGAGGCATCTTGGTGCCTTGTTTATGATACATAATTAAAATTTTAACATTACAAATTGAATGAAAACCAAAAATAATGCCTTCTGACTTAAGAGTATGGCGTTATTTCAAAAATGGCAATGACTCATTTATTAACTATCAGAACTAAGCAGGTTATTCTTTGCTTCAATGTCTGAATCTGTAAAATAAGGATAGACAGTAATCTCTCACACCCATTAAAAAGATCAATTAAATGTGAAAGCACAATACTTAGCACAAAAAAGTGTAATCAACCCAGGTTCAATTTCCGGACCATGCATCCAAAAAGAAAAAAAAAAGTCTATTTAGTAGGCATTTGTAGGTTTTAAAAGTATAACTACTATCTATAGAAGATGTTTAAAGAGGTCATTTCTATTTAACAACATATTTATTCCAAGAGACGTACTGAAAAACAATGCAAAGTAGAAGGCTTAAACTGTACAACTTTAAAATTTATATTCTGGGTAGTGCATTTCCTAATTAAATTTGTATAGTCAGTTTAGTTGAACACCATAATACATGGAATCTTGTAAAGGGTATGAGACGTTGTTGGTTTGTGCAGGTTAGTGTGATGCCCCAATATACGCAGAGTAATGTGGGTAGTGAAAAAAGAAGTATCTGCAAAGTTCCCTTGGGGACTCGGGAGAGAGGAGGAAATATTCAGCTCCCCATTTGGAGAATTTCTGATATTCTCGCAAGTAATAGGGACAATCAAATCAATAAACAGGTCGAGCCCTCAATCTTGGGATTCACCCCAATGAAACTTATTCCTGCAAAGGATAGGCTAAGCATGCTTAAAAAGAGGCCTAAGAGTCACCCCTCAAGGACCTCTTTTGTTGCTCAGATGTGGCCTCTCTAAGCCAACTCATCAAGTGAACTCACTGTCCTTCCTCCTACATGAGACATCGTTCCCGGGGGTGTAAATATCCCTGACAACATGGGAAAGAAATCCCAGGATGAGCCAGGACCTGGCATCAAGGGACTGAGAAAGCCTTCATGACAAAAGGGGGAAGAGAGAAATAAGACAAAGTCTAATTAACCTTGAGGTTATTCTTATGCATTATATAGATATCCCTTCTCAGTTTATGGTATATTGGAGTGGCTGGAGGGAAGTACCTGAAGCTGTTTGATTCTTAATGACGATTGTATAAAGATATAACTTTTACAGTGTGGCTGTGTGATTATGAAAACCTTGTGTTTGACGCTCCTTTTATCCAGGGCATGGAGAGATGAGTAAAAAATATAGATAAATAAATAAATAAATAAATAAATAATGGAGGGACAAGGGTAAAATAAACTGGGCAGATGGAAATATTAGTGGTCAATGAGAGGGAGAAGCAAGGCATTGGTATGTATGAATTTTTTCTTTTTTCTTTTTATTTCTTTTTCTGGAGTGATGTAAATGTTCGAAAAAATGATCACGGTGATAAACAGACAAATACGTGATGATATTGTGAGCCAATGATTGTACACCATGTATGGAACGGATGCATGTGAAGATTTCTCAACAAAAATAGTTTTTAAAAAAAAGGTAACAAAAACAATGGTTGTTTAGAACACATTTTCAAATTTCTAACTAGAAATCTAGCCTTGGATAATAATCTCAAAGAAGAATGAACAGTTTTTAATTTAAAATTGGAAATTATATATTTCATAATTTTATTTTCCATTATAATTAAATGTTATTTCACATTTTAAACATAAATTTTACATTATAGCAATTGGTGATAGTGATGGGTGGATTTGTTTTACCATAAATGTCTAAAGGAGAAGGCAATTTAATATAATAAAACCTGTCCTTAAAAAATATGTATATTTTGCAACTGTTAAGTATTACTTTAAAAATTCAGCTCAGTAAACATGCACTGAGCATCTACTATGTGGCAGCTACTATAATGCTAGGGTTCACGAATTCAAAGATGGTTAAGACAAGGAATAGCCCCATCCTCAATAAGCTTAGTGTACAAGAGAAAAATTAAAATTATGATGTAATGGAAAGTATAATAATAAAAGTATGTTTAAGGAGAGGTAGCAGAATGAAGCAAATAATTCTGCCTGAAGGGTGTCAAAGATGAAGTGGCTAAAGCAGCCTGGTAAAAGGGAAAAAGCCAGAGTTCTGTAGGCAGACTTGGATTTGAAGCCTAGCTCTGACATTTACTAGCTATCTGACTGGGGGCAACTTTGTTCACCTCTCTGGGCTTCTTTGTCTGCAAATCTACTGTGACGAGTTATTTTAAAGATTAGAGATAATATATGTAAAGTGCCTGGTATACAGCAGGCACTCAGTAAATGGGAGTTGTCTTGTTTTAGAAAGAATTGAATTTGTGTTTAATAGACCAAATTCTAATTATCTAATTATTCCTTGATCAATGATGATCAAGCTACATATAAGATTACTAAAGTCTACCAGGATGAGGACAGCCACAAGGAACCAGACCAGAATCTGGCAGCTTAATGATTTTTTTTTAGAAGTGATGTGGTTCCTAACGTGGTATAATCACCTGTTGGCGAATCGTATTTCTTAATGTTTCTTTCTACATTTTTATTCTGACAAAATGAATTTTGTGCACTTAGGACACTAATTATCTCCTAATAGATATTACTAGTTCCTCAGTTCCTCTGTCACTAGTTTTTGGATGTTCAGCGTATCTTTTATATGACAAAGCCCAGTGAGCACCTGACTAAGGGCACTGGGAGAAAATTAGGGCTACCCTAGATTCAACTACTATTACCAATCTAACAGTTTACGAGGGAACTGAAAGCACCTATAATGGTTAGACTCTTCAAATATATTCTAAAAATATTGTTAAATCTGGCTAAGAGATAAGTTACATTTGAATGTACTCTATGGTTCCCAGAACTTTTTTTTCCTGAATAGCCTGTGATAAGCTAAGTTGGTCACTTGATGTATACAAATATACTTTTTCATTAAATCCTTACTTTTGTTTCACTCCAATAAATATAACTGATACAACATTTAAATATCAAATAGTGCATCAATACAAGCAAAGCCATCAGTAAGATAAAGCATTCTCCTTCCAAATTAATTGAAATGGAATTTATTTCGTTTTTCACGACTATAAAAGATGTCCCTGACCTGCACCATCATTTAAAGTCAGTTTGCTACAAACTAAACAACCACAGTTTAACCACAGTTTATGAGGATATCATGAACCAGTCCAGAATCCACATTAATTTTATAGTTTCCACATTCAATGGAACCAGTTTCCTTAAAGTCATCTTATATATATATATATATATATATATATTTACACACACACATCATTGTATTTCTAACCACATCCTTACTTTGTAAATACTCTTAACCAGTTCAACATAATGCATTTTGAAATACTAATGTTCTAACAAAATTAACTGCTTTATACATTTCCTAGAATTAAACCCTGAGTATCGTTTCAATTCTGTTCTCTGAGGGATCACCAAACTGTAACTGAATCTCTTGTAAACACTACCCTTTATAAAGTACCTTTTAAAATTTAGAACTCAAGAGTATAACATGGACATTTCTACATCAACAAAACCAAAAGTTTCTTCACAATGCAAACCTATAAATTCAATTAAAAATTTGCGTATCACTGCTCACTTTTAAAATTCGAAATTAATGTGAAGTATTAAGCCTTAATGATGGGAAATACATAAAATTATCAAATGCCACACAACCAGCAGCCTGAGGTCAGAGGGAGAGACAACAAAAGGAAATACGGGGTGGGGGTGGGGTGTACGGTGGTTAAGCGAAAATGCCTAGAACAGACTAGACCTTGGCCCACTCCCTGACCCACATAAACTACTTAATTGGTCATCTATCCCGCCAAAAACATTAACAGTTGAAGCAAACAGAATATTGTAACCAAGAAATTTAAGTCCTGCCTTCAGTTTGAAATCTGCCTGAAAAAGAGCCAAATCAGGAAAATACCTAAACAGCAAAAGGCGTGGGAACTGTAATTAAGTCTTAGCGGCACCGCCACCCTGCGTGTACCACCGAGGCAGGGCCGTGGAGAGCCCTCCGGGTGCAGGGCAGGGTGGTGCGGGGGTCATCCATTCTCCCCCAGCGTCTCGGGGGCCTCAGTGCCCGGAGAAGGGGGCGGGGGGCGCCGGCGCCTCCGGAACACGCGCAGAGTGGATCCCATTAACACCACCTCCTTCGCCAGGACCCGGGACCTCGAGTGGGTCGTGCGCCAAGGAGCCGTCCCCTCCTCTGCGGGGAGAAAGCAGGCAAGGGGGACTCCGCATCCCTGTCCCCGCCCGGGCGCATCAATTACCTGTGAGGTTCCTCAGCACCGTCCCATGGGCCCAGAGGCTCAGGACCTGCTGCACCGACAGGTTGATCATGGAGTTGTCGCCCCCCTCCGCCTTCATCTTCCCCCGGGGGCGCCCGCCGCCCTCTCCTCGGACTCCGGGCGGCGGCGGCTGGGGGGCACTGGGGGCGGCGGCGGGTGCGCGGCTCCTCCAGGCCGCCGCCGCCGCCGCCGGGGGAGGCTGCGGGGCGCCGGGCCGGGCGCCGCTGCTGCTGCCGACGGGCCTCTGGGGGGGGCCGCTCAGCGCGTCTCCAAGGCAGCCCCCTGCCCGCCGGGGAGACATTGAGGACGGCGGGCGGGGGAGGGGAGGGTCGGGCGCTCGCCCCGCGCGGTCCCGGGGCGAGGACTCGGGGCGGAGGAGGCCGCCGCTCTCCTCAGGGGCCGCGCCGCGGGGGCCGGGCCCACGACCAGGCCGAGGTCAAGCCGGTAGATTCGGGCTGACGGGCAGGCGGCAGGTGCGGCCCCCAACGGGGCCCAGTTCATCGCCGGGCGGAGAACGAGGGAGGCCGGAGCGAGGGGGAGGCTGCGGCGGCGGCCGCGGCGGCACCTGCCGCCCGCCTGCCCGCCCCGCGGCCGCGGACACTCGAGGAACCGCCCCCTCTGCCTGCGGCCGCTCGTGCGCGCGCGTGCGCGCGCGGGATCCGCCCCCGGGGCCTGCTCCCCCCCTCCCCCGCTGGGTCCTGGGAACCCGTGCGCACGCGCACTGTTCCCCGCCAATCGTTCCACCGCGCTCCGGCACTGGTTGACCCTACGGCCCTCCTCCTCCCCCGCCCCTCGCGCGCGAGTGCGCGTGTGTAGGCACTAAGCTTCATCCCGCAGTGGGGCGGTGAGAAGCGAGAGCAACGTCACTAGCGCCACCGCCGGTCCTCGCTGCCGATTGGCTGCTCCTAGGTAACCACTCCCACGCCCTCCCCAGCCCCAGACTGCGGAGCGCGCCCTGAGAGTCCTGGAGGCTATTGCACACCACCCGGCTCCGGGTCCCGGACGCTGGAGTTGGCATCCCGCACTGGAGGTGCAACCCTGGTTCGCCGAGTGCGCGGGGTGGGAGCGTGGGAGGTGGGTTCGTCACAGTTACGACCTTTCCCTTTAATGAAAAGCTTGAGTAAAAACAACTCTTTTTAAAAAGTAATATCTCAAACATTTTAGATTTATTAGTTTCCGGCTTTTTTCCATCTGAGAGTGAGTCAGGTGACCTGGATAGGTCTCCACTCGCAGTATATAGTCGAAAGCCACTAAAATAGAAGGAAATCCGCTTAATCATTCATCTAGTCCTTCCCGCAGCAAGAATTGGGTCCTCCCGTGGTTCTACTATCCCTAATGACTGGGCAGGTGTCCTGCTCCTCAGGGCCATTGATGGGTCGAGCTCTTTTTTCGTTGTAATGTTCTTTTTATTCAAACTGTAAAAAAAAAAAAAAATGGATTAGACATCTCTTCCTGTGGTTTGCTGTCTTATTTTAGGTGCCCAGCGTTATCTGCAGAGTTGTCTAAAATTCATTTACAGATTAAACTCCTCCTCAACGTTTGAAACTTTGTAGCTGGACACACAAGGACCATACAATCACAAACGTGAAGGTTTTTACTAGGGATCGTTTTAACTTAAATTTAAGAATAAGCATTAGATTTTTGTGCTAACATACATATACTCTAGCCAAGGCCACTCTACCTCCTTTTCAACCCCTCTCCCATTTGGAAAGAAAATTTCTAAAGGAAAGTGAAGAAACCCATGGTGTAGCCAAATCATCCAGGGTATTTGGGAAAGCACAGAAGAATTGAATCACCTGTAAACTCGGTGCTCTTGGTTCCCATTAAAAATTATATATTTATATTTATATTTGATGAAGAGGTCCTTATTATGTCACAACACAATAAAAAGAGATTGAATTGCGTCTTTAAAAAGAATTGAATCAGGGGAAAAGAAGTGTAGCAAATAAGGTATCAGTGGCTAAGAGAGTTCAAATACAGTTGAGAGGCTACTCTGGAGGTCACACTTACACAAGCTTCAGTAGACATTGCTACCTATCATAAGTGCCAAACCCCAGTCAAAACCACTCCTGCTAATCCTAAAAAAACACCTAGGGCGTTATATAAGATTCTACAAAGGTTCCATGCACTAGGATAACTTTCCAGAAACCTACAACCTCCAGATTGGGTCCCTGGACCAGATGAGTCCTGAAATCCAGAGGCGGCCAGCCTCTTTTTATCAACTAGTTCCATCCCCCTATTCCATATTATCAACAGCCCCTTCCAACATGAAAAAGTTAGAATAGGCATACCCTAAATACCCCTAAAGAGTGGGAGAAAGATCAAAGGTTATGATGGAGTTATACAGATCATAGGGCTTAACAAATGGGTATGATTGCTGAATCATTATATTGATATTTCTTTTAGTCTCCAGTATCTTAGAACAGCTAGAAATAAAAATCTAAAATTGTGGGATTATAACCTCTACCAAACTCTGAAATCTGTTCTACAGCTAATTATTGTGATGCGCTTTGAAATTTATTGCTTTTTTGTATATTTGTTATTTTTCACAAAAAAGAAAAAGTATTAAAAAAAAAAAACCCAGATGAAAACTATAACTCAGAGTCAATAAAATGACTGCAGTTCCTGAAATTTAAAAAAACACCAAAAAATTATATAAATAGCCTTGCAATGATTGTTATCAGGCCTTTAAGCCTAACTTCTATTTCAGTCTTTCTTGTACACACCTTGTCTCATTTAGAAACTAAAAATCTTACACAGGGCCTTCATTTCAATTAATGTAACTCCAATCTCAAAAAAAAGGAACTGAACCAGAATTTATATAATGTAGAGTTCATTATCTTCTTCCTAGAATTTAGATTTATTTAAATCTGTTAATGTAATTGGGCTTTAGGTTATCAAACTAAAAAGAGTCTTTAACATTTCTCTGATTCATTTCATTTTGCAGGTAGGGAAACTGATTTCTATGGGATTAAGTGACTTAGCTGAGGTGACACCACTTCAGAGCCCAGTTTCTGAATTCCTAGTCTATTATTCTTTCTAACGATCAGCCTGCCTTTCTTAACTCACTATTAACTCCATAACTTTAACATTGGGGATGGCAGGTGCAGGTTACCTAAAGGTAACTCTAAGAGATTTAGCATTATACTACTAGTAGTACTAGAGAATCATGAGCATATTCAGTAAAGAATATAAAAACTATATTCAGTTCATAGCAGACTCTCTGGGCAGCATCTCGTAAAAACTCTCACATTAGGAGCTTTCAGTTAGTTTACATGGAATCAATTTGGGCTGTTTATTACATACTATTATTTAAAACATAGAAGTATATAGTTAAAACATTCAGAACCTTGGACAGGGCCTGACACATAGTGTTGGATAAATATTTGTTGAATGAATCATTGAAGGACCTTCAGAGATCAGCATTTTTCTTGTTTCACATAAATTTGTTTTAATGGAATCTAAGTATTGATATCAGAAAATGAAATGAAAGCAATGAAGCCACAAAGCAAAAATGCTCTTTGCAAATGCAGCAACATTTCCCCTGCATTTCAGTTCAGTTCAATTTAATAAGCATTTAGCTGGCATCTACTATCTGTAATGTTCTGTGCCAGGTATTATAGGGGATTTGAAGATTGGCAGCTCCCTACTTTCCTGGCTAATTCATTCCATTTCACTTGTGTTTACCTTGATAAATCTAATGACATCTACTGTGTGTGAAACCTATTTCTAGGGGAATTGAACATTTTCCCCAATGGCCAGAGTTATGAAACCCAAAACTGAAATTAATGTAAATGAAAATTGGAGATTTTCCATATTGAGTTAATCCACCAATCCAAAAATGAATTAGTCACATTCTTGCCAGAAATCAGGTAATATCCCAAATGAATCCTAGGACTCTCTTTCAATCCTGTGCACTTGAGTGACATTGTGGTAGGTTGAATTATGTACCTCAATTTAGCATTTCTTGACCTTTTTTTCCCCAGTGCTAAAACATTTACTGGAACAAGCAGAAAGGAATGCACATCTTAAAGAAACCTTCACAAAGTCACAAAATTTGAATTTTGCATATTTCCTTTCCTTTTATAAGCAAGATAGAACAAAAAAGTCATCAAAATTAGTTCAGCAAAAGATTTTCTGCCATTGTGGCAAGTTAAAAAAAAATACAGTGAGATAGAAGAAGACACTTTAAAAGCGATGGAGTTTTTGTTGTTGTTGTTGTTATTTTAATTTAGGAACAAAACATCTCAGACCTGGAAGAATTCTGAAACTGTTTCCAGGATCACCTTTCCTCCTTCAATCATAATGGATCTGGGACTCTTCAAAGCCTAGGGCTGGAAGACTGTTTCTTCCTACATGTCTCAGGGCTGGATACAAACCTTGCTAAGGAATATGAGCATCAACTTCCATTTACAATCATGGACATCTCCCTTCCCTGCAAATTTTTAGAACCCCAAACTGCTTCCCAAACTCATCCCTAACACCTCAGTGGATTGCATTTGCAGAAGCCAACTTCTAAAGGAGACTGTCTGGCCACCCAACTAAGAAAAATAATTATGTTTGTAAATGTTTATATGGTGACATTTTAGTAAAAAATATAAGGTACAAATTATACAAATGCAGAGTGAGTTTTGTGCCCTAAAGGAAAGTCCTTTCTTTCCATGTATCCTCACTATGACAACTCAACAAAAGAATCTTCCCAGACTGCTCCTCAGGACCAAAGCTGCTTCCCAACAAAACATCAGAAAATGATTCAGATGAAGGGGTAATGTCTCCAAGCCCTCACTGTCCACTAAGGGCAGAGGGTCCCTGTACCTTGGGCCCCCCACCCCAGACCTGAGATATCAAGGTACGAAAATCTAAAAATAAAATTAAAGATTATTGATTTCAAGCTTCAGCACATACCCTCTAACTGTCCCATTGACTTTTCTTGCAATGGGGGTGGTTCAGGCACAGCAAAGCCATCAGCTGTCTTGCTGTCCATCTTGTCCATGTTGTCAGTGTCCACCTTGAGGTCCACCTTGCTCTCACTATTACAACCTTCTTTCCTGCTTTCACCATTCTGACCATTGTTTACACTCTAGCTCTCCCTATGTCGGCCTCCACTTCCCCCATGTCTGTTCATCGTGCATGATGGCTACTGCTTTCTGGGTAGCGGTGTCCATCTCCACGGTGACCACCATCTCCATGACATGGGCTATCACCATGCTGAATGCCGTTCTTTCCATGACTGTGATGGCTACCACCCTGATTCTCAATATATATCCCTCTCTTCCCATTGCCACCCCCAATCCCTTCTCGGCTGTTATTTTGTGAAGCTGTGCTATTGACTCCTTGGGGTCCAGCAGAGGGGTAGGTCACTGGGGCACTGCTGAGGTTTCCAATATTGCCAAATCCTGGGATGTCCTTGGCAGCACAGGCAATGGGACCGTTTGGACTGTTTGGCCCTGCTGGACTGAAATAGTTGGGACAGAATTCAAGCTCCCTGCATTAGCCCATCCACTGGCCCCAGCAGCAAAGCTTTCAGCCTTTTGATTGCTTAAGCTGACAGCAACAAAGTGACTTTTGTTCTGTGACTGGAAAGCTGCTTTCATTGCTGTCAACCAGTCTCCCATGGCTCCTGTGGAAGGCTTGTAGGCCTTATAATTGCTCATTATATTGTTATTATTTCCCTGATCCGTGTTCTCAGAACCCAGGCCAGGCTGCTCCCTGTAGCCTAGGCCTCCTTCACCAATGTCCAGCTTTTCGCCTTTCTGTCCTTTGAAGCAGGACTTCCGAAACCAGACATTCTGCATTCTGCCAGATCTAGGAGTTCCTTGGAAGTGTGTTGATTGGCTCCTTCCAAGTTCCAGACAAGGCCACCAGCAAAACTGCTGTCCTTTGGAGTCAGCAAGGTACAGGCTTCCTGCCCACTTGTCCTGTGTGCCTAATCCTATGAGTATGGGGATCAATGTCTCATGCCACATCATAGTTAATAATAGTCTTAATTCAAGGAATGTCCAGACCACAAGCTGCAACATCTGTAGCCACCAGGACTGGGATGTCCTTTTTCTTAAAGTCTGAAATGACTTTGTTTCTTTCACTCTGATCCATGTCCCCATGGAGCAGCCCAGGATTATGACCCTCCTGTTTAAGGCTAATAGCTAGCTCTTCAGCATTGTCTTTTTTAGTAACAAATAAGAGGACACTCCCTGAAGAGGTAAACTCCACCAGACACCGGGTAAGCCAGTTACATTTACTAGACCCAGAATGAAGAATCTCCACAGTCTGTGTCACTTCTTCATTTGCCTCTCCAATATCTCCTTGCACCACTCAAATAGGGCCAATATGGGCGGGCCACAGTGGCTCAGCAGGCAAGAATGCTCGCCTGCCACACCAGAGGACCCAGATTCGATTCCGGGTGCCTGCCCATGTGAAAAAAAAAAGAAAAAATAGGCCAATAGGGATATCTCTGGCCATTTTTTCAATCGTCTTCCAAAATTTCGCACTGAATAGGAGCCTGTATGTCACCACAGACATGACTTGCTATGGCTCACACCTGGTATTGAAAAGCCATGTCAAACATTCTATCTGCTTCATCAAACACAAGGTAAGAGACTCTCTGAAGATTGGTAGCTTTCTTCTTCACATGATCTATTAATCAACCTGGGGTACACACAACAATCTCTGCCCCTTCTTTTGGAGCCCGGGCCTGTTCCCACATGCTCCCTCCTCCATAATATGGCCACTGATCAAGATTATATGGTGTTCTAGTTTGCAAACCGCCAGAATGTGATATATCAGAAACAGAGCAGCTTTTAAAAAGGGGAATTTATTAAGTTGCTAGTTCACAGTTCTAAGGCTGTGAAAATGTCCAAATTAAAGCAAGGCTACAAAAATGTCCAATCTAAGGCATCCAGGGAATGATACCTTGGTTCAAGAAGGCCAGTAATGTTCAGGGTTTCTTTCTCAGCTGGAAAGGCAATGGAGAGATCTGATAGCTTTCTCTTCAACAGCTTTCCTGGGGCTCTGTCAGTTCTGGGGCTGTCATGGCTCTAAAGCTTTTTCTAAAATGGTCCCCTCTTAAAGGGCTCCAGCAAGCAACCCCACCTGAATGGGTGGAGACACATCTCCATGGGAACCATCTAATCAAAAGTTACCACCCACAACTGGGTGGGTCATATCTCCATGGAAACAATCAAAAAGATTCCACCCAGCAATATTGGATGAGGATTAAAGGACATGGCTTTTCTAGGATACATTACTAGCTCAAACCAGCACATAGACTTTCCCAAACTGCTTACGTTCTGCATGGATCTGCGACAAAGCTCCCACAAAGAATACACGATCAGTGCAAGTAGTCCATCAACTAGTTCCAATTCCTTCTGGTCCCATTATATGAATCAACATGGGCCAGATAAAGGCTGCCTGTTTTGGCAATACCACTCATGTCTCTACCACTTAAGGCCACAGGCACACCCTGGCATTGTATTGGAGTAGGTTGTAGGTACTCAGATTTCTGAACCCATGCATAAGTTGTTCATCAAACCTAAATGAGCAAAACTACTTCCTGGTCTAGGAGGTGCAGCACCAGAGACCCAAAGATTGAGTTTACGCCGGAGATCCATTAACTGTGGGATGAGGTTGGTTATTTCTTCATGTTCATTGTAAAACATTTTTTTGAATAGTAGATAGTCAATCCCTGAATGATCAATGGGAGGAAGAGGATCATGGATTTTTTTGGAAGATGCAATTAGATTTCTATCACTATCATACTCCAGGTTATCTTCCTCCTCCTCCTGAACCACACCAGCAGTTGGATTTTCTGCCATATATTGAAAATAAGCTTCTTTATGTTTTTTTCTTTCCTTGTCCTTTTCTTCAAGGTTCTTCATGTCTCTAGATGCCTGAGCCTCCACTTCAACCATGAATGCCTCCAAGGGATCATTATCACTGTCAGAAACTGCTGGCTTAGAATGGAATTGGTGGTGGGAAGTGGAGTTTTCAGCAGGAATGTAAGGTAAATCGACATTGCTAGAGTCTTCTTCATCTTCAAAATAAGCATTTTCTTCATCAAAGTCAGCCCATGTAGACGCAATTTTGTAGAAAAAAGGGGGCTGTGTTGGAGCTGACTTTCCAAATCCTGAAAAAGAATTGGATGCCCCAAAGGCTCTGTTGGACAGTTGTAGGAATTTCGGTTCCTTCTTTCCAGCACTAATGGCAAAACCTCCAAAACCAAATCCTCTCTTAGTGCCAGGGCCACCTTTATTCCATTTCACGGTGTCAGTAATTCATCGCCTTGGTTCTGGAAAGTTAAAGTAAATTAAAACGTAATTCCTGCTTTTCACGATCTCCTGGGTATGTATATGGGGAAGGATTGCTACAGGAAACAGATAATTTTCAATATACAAGGAAGCTAAAGGAAAATGACTGACAGCCTATAGGAGTGGGGAGCAAATGGGAAAATGCTTCATTAAGGTGATAAGGGACTATGATCCCCCAGATTTTCCACTAGCATACTAGCTTTTCCTTATATTATCTGTGCGTATGCTTGCCGCTTCATATAAATGATTGACTCCTATCAGCTGTGCTCTCAAGCAGGCTCTCAGAAAAGTTTGTGTGAGGCCAATCACTGATCTACTCCAGCTGCACAAAGATCACCCACTACGTCTTTCACAGTCTTCAGATTTGGCAACTTTCACCTATGGGGTCCCCCAAATTTGGTGGTTTGCATCTCCCAACCGATGCCTACTTTGGTTAAACTCCTCCTTGTGGCTATTCTTGCCTCGCAGCCTGGTGCACTGCAAATCCCTTCCCTCACCAACATTGCCTCCAGCAAGCCACCAGTGGGGCCTCTGTGAGAGAAGCTGGAGCCGTGGGAGGGGCCGGTGGGTGACTTGACCTCAACCTTGCACTCCCATCCCACCTCCGGCGCCAAGGTCATAGGGCTTCACCAACTATGTTAAGTGAGGCTGCAATTCCCCAGCCCCCACTAGGCCCCACAGCTGCCACTAGGGACCACAAGAATCAGCGGCCCCCACACCCAGAGTCCCCTTCTACAAACCTGCTGCTATCCATTTTCGTGATCTTAACCCGCATCCCTGTGGGTGTGAACCCATTAAACAGAACTTCTTGAAGGTGTTATTTTAAGTTAAAATGTGGCCCAACTGAATGAGGGTGGGTCTTGAGGCAGATTTTTGAAGCCCTTATAAAGAGATGAAACTGGAAGCCCAGGTCAGAAAAGGCTATAGGAAAAAGCGGTAATTTAGTGGAAAATCAGAAGAGAAAGTAGAGGACATCGCCATGTGACTTGAACCAGAGACTCAAGCCATGGAACCCCAAGGAGGCAGCAAACCGGGATGTGAATGTTTGTGACCCCAGTAGGAAGCAAGTCTTCTAGCCTCTGAAACCATAAGAAAATAAATGCTTTTATGCCAATGCATTGTGTGGTGTTTTTCGTGGCAGCCTGGCATGCCAAGACAGACAAAAACAACAATTTGCAAAGAGTTCCTGGTTTATTTCTTACACAGAAGTGGGAACACCCATCTGTCTTAGGCATTCTATTAATTATCCAGAGAGGCACAGCAGAAAGCTTTTAAAACAATTAGAATATAAAATGATATTGATCCTTTGAGAAAGACATTAACTATTGAGGAGGTTTTCTTTCTCTACCTTAGTATCTTCCTTTCTTGCTGTATGGTACTATATTGCAGAGTCACGTTAGGTTGCTGCTTGATCTTGTTGCACATTTCAGTGGTCCAAATACGGGAATGAGGCGGGGGGGTTGACTGATTCACTATCTGGGAAATATTGTTTGAACACTGGCTCCAATACTGGCTAGCTGTAAAATGGAAATAATAATAGTATTCCTCTTTTCAGATTCTTGGTGTCTTTTTAATAATAGTAATAACCAACACAGAATTCCCTTTTCTAACAGGTCCTTGTTCCATTATATACATTAGCTCACTTAATCAACACTAGGTTGAGTTGAAAATTCACAACACTGTTAGAAAAAATTTTTCAAATGCTACCTCACCCACACTTCAACCCAAGTCTTGTTTCCTTCACACACCCCCACACCCACACAGACACAAACGGTAACTTAGAAATGAGAGCTCTGTTGGTTGTTTTTGAAGAATGAAACAAAATTCGGTTGGGAGAAATGACTGAAATAAGAGGAAGATTTATGCATATTATTTTAAAATACATACCATGCTAAAATTTACGTGCTGAAATGTTTCTCAGAACACCTATTAAGAGTCAAGAGGCATTTCTGTCACTGTGAATCAAAGAAACAAGGTAAAGAATGTTTTTCTTGTCTGAAAGCTCCAATACTAAAAAGATGTTGCAAAATGACAGTATGCAAATTAATGTTCTAATTGTATTTAGTCTTCCTCCCCAAAGTAGAATCATCCCAAATTGCCTATGTAGGGAATTTAAAAAGTAGAAATTTCTGGGACCAGGATTACATAGGCATGTCTTGTTTTGTGTTCTCTATTAAGAAATGGCACACCTAGGGTGCAAGACTACCATTCTGGGGATACTGAGGAATTCAGCTCTGGGCAGAAAACAAAGGGAACTATACTGTATTGGGGATGGGATATGAACTCTACCCATTGTTCATGGAAGGTCAGGGAAAATGTTTGAGATGGAAGGACAGACAGATAGCCTGTGCCTCTAGCTCCATTTTCCATCCCATTCTTGTGCTTTCCTTCCAACAGGGCATTTGAGACATTCCTGGTTAATTGCAGATGTTTATTTTTCCAGGGGAACTTTAAAATTAGTCTCCAAATTCTAAAAATATTTCTGGCTATATTTTCATTGAAATCACATTAAATTTATATATGAATTTAGGGGGAATTGAGATGATTTCATCTATTCTTATTTTGATTAATAATTTTGAGTTAGAACAGTACAGCATATTATCAAATCTTTTTAGCATCTATGGGTATCATGTGATTTTTTTTCTTTGAATCTAGAAACACAGTAAATTATTCAAATAGATTTCCTAATAGACTTTCTTTGAATTTCTATAATTAACACCACTTGGTCAAGATCTCTCATTCTTTCAATATGCTATTTAACTCCACATCTTAATACTTACTGGGATTTTGCCATCAACACTGTAAGTGAGATTGATCTGTAATTTTCTCTTTGGGGACATGTTTACTTTATTTTTAAATTATTACTAATGTTGTAATGGCTTCATACAAAGTAATTAAGATGCTTTTGTTGTTTGCTTTTAACTTTCCTTTAAATGTTTGTTGGATTTTGTCCTGGTTTGAATCTGTTGTGTACCCCAGAAAAGCCAAGTTCTGGGTGGGAGCTTTTTTATTGTTTCCATGGAGATGTGACCCACCCAATTGGGGGTGGTAACTTTTGATTAGATGGTTTCCATGGAGATGTGTAACTTTTGATTAGATGGTTTCCATGGAGATGTGTCTCCAATTTAAAAAATTAATTTGCAGACTGTTAATTAATGCTTGTTTTAATTCTTAAAATTTCCCCAATACATTCCTTATTACATGAATTTTTTTTGCATGCTATATGGTGGGGTCACATTTCATTCTTTTCTATGTGAGTATCCCGTTTTTGCAGCACCATTCATTGAATTTTTGTTTTTTTGCTCAGTGTATTTTTGTTTGCTAGCTTGCTTGCTTGCTTGTTTTTGGGGGAAGTGCATGTGTTGGGAATCAAACTCGGGTCTCCTGCATGGCAGGCAAGAATTCTACCACTGAACTACCCTTGTACCCCCTATTTCATGAATTTATACTTTTTCTCATCTTATCTGAATTTTGATTCCTAATCATTTTATATATTAACCAATTAGCCAGCTCTAAGATTTAAAAATCAGTTCCTCATTTTTCTGTGCGTTAATTCACTTCTTTTTAGCTTTTATCATCATTAGTTTCTTTCTTCTGCTTTTCTTTAGATTGTTTTGTTGTTATTTCCTATGAATTTTTTTTTGTTGTTTTTTTGCATGGGCAGGCACCAGGAATCAAACCCAGGTCTCTGGCATGGCAGATGAGAACTCTGCCTGCTAAGCCACCATGGCCTGCCCTATTTTCTATGAATTTTACATTATCTGTGTAATTCATTTGTTTTTATTCTTTCTTGTTTATTATTAATATCAGTATTTAAGATTAATTTACACTGAGGTGTTCACCTAGCGGAACTCTATAGCTTTTGACATGTAGTGGCCCAGGAGTCATATCCCCTGTTGCCAGGGAGACTTACAGCCCTGGGCATCATGACCTATGTAGTGGGAAGGGCAGTGAGTTCACCTGAGGAGTTGACTTAGAGAGAAAGAGAGGCCACATCTGAGCAACAAAAGAGATTCTCTGGGTGTGACTCTTAGGCATCATCATAAGTAGTCTTAGCTTCTCCTTTGCAGGAGTAAGTTTCTTAAAGGCAAGCACCAAGATCAAGAGCCTGGCCCATCAAATTGCAGTCCCCAGTGCTCAGAGAGGTGGAGAACTTTAATATTTCTATTTTTTCCCAGTCCCTCAAGGGGACTCTGCAAATACTTTTTTATCTTCTGCCCAGATTACTCTGGGATGTATTGGGGCATCACACCAACCTGTACAAATGAACAAGATCTCAATCCCTATTCAAGATGCCATGTAAATATGGTGTTCGAGTAAGTTGATCATGCAAGTTAAATTAGATAGTGTGCTACCAAAAATAAAAATTTTGCACCAAGTAAATATTTCTTCATTTGGTCTGACACAGTCATTGAAGTTTGAACATGCAGTCAATGTCACCCTTTACCCTTTAGTATGATTTACCTTAGTCCTATCCAGATCAGCTTCATTCAGATCTCTAGTTGAAGTCATCACTTTTTCTGTGTTTTTAACAGTTGCTGTTTGGGGTAATGCTGACTTTCATAGCTGCAGAACTCTAGCTCTGAGTCTCAGGTCTCACACAAATTCCTGAAGTTCCAGGAAATGGCCAGGTTAAACACAGATAGCTCAGTATCTCAGAATTTAGAAATAATGGTTACAACTCTGGAAGAGCTGTGGCTGCTATAAGCTCACAGTATCGGAGCTTTTGCCATAGACCGTCACCTGATAACATTTACTCTCGAATTCAATTCTCAGAGTTTGCACATTATAGTTAGTCCATATTAGTAAGGTGTTACAATGTTTGTCTTTTTGTTTCTGGCTTATTTCACTCAACATACTGATCTCTAAGTTCATTCACCATTGCATGCCTCACAACCTTACTCCTTCTTGCAGCTGCTCAATAGCCCGTTTTATGTATATACCACAGTTCTCTCTTCCATTTCCCCAGTCGATGGACCCTTAGGCCACCTCCAGCCACTGCAAGTCATAAAAACCAGTGTGTATATGTCCTTCCCTGTCCCCAATCTCAGGTCTTCCAGGTATACACCAAACTACGGGGTTGCAGCATCATATGGCCACCCTACCCCTAGCCACCTGCGGAGCCACCACACTGCCCTGCAAAGAGGCACACCCCTCAGCTTCCTTACCAACAGTGAATGGTTACATCTCTCGCTCTCTCTCCACCTTTTCTCCAGCTCTTGTCCCTCTCTGTTCATTTTTAAGGTTTTATTCACATATCATACAATCCAACCTAAGTAAAAAAATCAATAGTTCCCAGTATAAACACATAGCCATGCCTTCACCACCACACTCTATATGAAGACATTTCCATTTCTTTCACAAAGAATCCCATAACCCGCCCCCATATCCCCTACTTATTGACATTTAGCTTTGGAAGTTACCTTTGTTACATTCAATGGAAACATATTACAATGTTATTTTTAACTTCAGACCCTAGTTTGCATTGATTATATTTTCCCCTCCATATACCATCTTGTTTTTAACACCTTGCAATGCTGACAGTCATTTGTTCTGCCTCATGCAAAAACATTCTTATATTTGTATATTTAATCACCATCATTGTCCACTCTAGTCATTCTTAAGTTATACTGTCCCAGTCTTTATATTCTATCTTTCCTTCTGGTGTCATACATGGTCCAAAGAGCCCTCCTTCCTCAACCGTAGTCATACTCATCTTCATTCAGTGTACTTATAATAATGTGCTATCTTCAGGTAGCATTGTCCTGTCCATTTCTGGATCTTTACAATCAGTCCTGTTGAACATTCTTTACCTCTTAAGCATCAACTGCCCAATCTCTACCCTCTATTTATCTCCTGATAACCTGCTTTCAACGTTCACTCTCAGAGTTCTCTCGATATTAGTTCATTGTAGTGAGATCGTATAGTATTTGTCCTTTTGTCTCTAACTGATTTCACTCAGCATAATGTCCTCAAGGTTCATCCATGTTGTTACATGCTTTGTGACTGTATTCTGTCTTACAACTGTATAATATTGCATCATATGTATATACTACTGTTTGTTTAGCCACTTGTCCATTGATGGCTTTTTCCATCTCTTGGCAATCATTAATAATGCTGCTATTAATACTGGTGTGCAAATGTTTGTTCATGTCCTTGCCTTCAGTTCCTCCAAATATATACCGAGTAAAAGGATTGCTGGACCTTATGGAGATTTATACCTAGCTTCCAGAGGAACCACCAAACTGCCTTCCAGAGTGGTTGCACCATTCTACACTCTATACTTACTCCCAGCAACAGTGATTATGTGTTCCTCTTTCTCCACACCCTCTCCAGCATCTGTTGCTTTCTGTTTATTTTTTTTTTATAATGGCCATTCTAGTACGTTTGTGGTTTTGATTTGCATTTTCCTAATAGTCGGTGAGGTTGAGCATCTTTTCATATGTTTTTGAGCCATTTGTATTTCTTCTTTGGAAAAATGTCTGTACATGTTTTTGCCCATTTTTAAATTGGGTTGTTTGTCTTTTTGTCTTGAGTTTTAGAATATTTTTATATATTCTGGGTATTAAACCCTTATCTGATATGTGGGCTCCAAATATTTACTCCCATTGCATAAGCTGCCTTTTTACTTTCTTGACAAAGTTATTTGTTGCATAAAAGTATTTAATTTTGAGGAGCTCCCTTTCTATTTCTTTTTTCATTGCTCATGCTTTGGGTGAAAGATCTAGAAAACCACCTCCTATCACATGATCTATAAGACTTTTCCCTACAATTTCTTCAATAGTTTAGGAAATATATTTCCCTACAATTTCTACAATAGTTTCCACACAGTTTCTTCAAACATTTAGGTCTTTGATCATTGGAGTTAATTTTTGTATAAGGTGTGAGATAGGGGTCCTATTTCATTCTTTTGGATATGTATATCCAGTTCTCCAAATACCATTTATTGAAGAGGCTGCTCTGTCCCAGTTGAGCTGGCTTGACTGCCTTATTAAAGATAAATTGTCCATAGATGAGAGGGTCTACTTTTGAACTCAATTTGATTCTATTGGTCAGTGCATAGATCTTTATGCCCCACCATGCTGTTTTGACCACTGTTGCATTATAATATGCTTTAGAGTCAGGTAGTGTGAGACCTCCCACTTCATTCCTCTTTCTCAAGATGTTTTTAACTATTTGGGGCACCCTCCCCTTCCAAATAAATTTGGTTATTGGATTTTTCCATTTCTGTAATTTGTTGAGATTTTAATTAGTACCACATTGAATCTATAAATCAGTTTGGTAGAATTGACATTTTAACTATTTTGAATCTTCCAATCTATAAACCAGTGTGTCCTTCCATTTATTTAGGCCTTCTTTGATTTCTTTTAGCATTTTCTTGTAGTTTTCTGTGTTTAAGTCTTTTGTGGCCTTGATTAAATTTATTCCTAAATATTGGATTCTTTGGTTGCTATTGTAAATGGAATTTTTTTTCTTGATTTCCTCTTCACATTGATCATTATTAGTATATACTAAAAAGGATCTCTGGGTGTTGATCTTGTACTACTGATTTCTGGATGTTGTTGTACCCTGCCACTTTGCTGTACTCATTTATTAACTCTAGTAGCTTTGCTATACATTTTTTAAAATTTTTTGACATATAGCATCATATCATCTGCAAACAGTGAAAGTTTTACTTCTTCCTTTCCAATTTGGATAACTTTTATTTCCTTTTCTTGTTTAATTACTCTAGCTAGAACTTCCAGCACAATGTTGAGTAGCAATGGTGACAGTGGGCATCCTTATCTTGTTCCTGGTCTTAGAGGGAAAGCTTTCAGTCTTTCCTCATTGAGTATGATGTTAGCTATGGGGTTTATATATATCCCCTTTACCATGTTAAAGGAATTCCCTTCTATTCCTATTCTTTGAAGTGTTGTCATCAAGAAAGGATGTTGAATTTTGTCAAATGACTTTTCTGTATCAATTGAGATGATCATGTGGTTTTACCACTTTGTTTTATTATGTGACATAGTATGTTAATTGGTTCTCTTGTGTTAAACAAGCCCTGCATATCTGTAATAAATCCCACTTGATCATGTCGTTTGATTCTTTTAATGTGCTGCTGGATTCGAGTTGTGAGTATTCTATTAAGGATTTTTGCATCAATATGCATTAAAGAAATTGGTCTGTAATTTTCTTTTCTTGTAATATCTTTGTCTGGCTTTGGTATTAGGGTGATGTTGACTTCATAGAACGAGTTAGAGAGCTTTCTCTCCTCTTCAACTTTTTTGAAGATTTTGAGCAGGACTGGTACTAATTCTTTCTTGAATACTTGTTAGAATTACATGTGAAGCCATCTGGTCCTGAACTTTTCTTTTTGGGGAGCTTCTTTATGACTAATTCAATCTCTTTATTTGTTTTTGGTTTGTTGAGATCCTCTATTTCTCCTCAAGTCAATGTTGCTTGTTCATGCTTTTCCAGGAAATTGTCCATTTCATTTGTGTTGTCTAGTTTATTAGCATATAGCTGCTCAAGTATCCTCTTCTTATTTCCTTTATTTTTCAGAGTCAGTAGCTATGTCCCTGCTCCCATTTCTGATTTTAGTTATTTGCATTCTCTATTCTTCTTTTTTGGTCAGCCTAGCTAACGACCTATCGATTTTATTGATTTTCTCAAAGAACCAACTTCTGGCTTTGTTGATTTTTCCCTATTGTTTTCATGTCCTCAATTTCATTCATTTCTGCTTTAATCTTTGTTATTTTTTTCCTTCTGTTTGCTTTAGAATTAGTTTGCTGTTCTATCTCTAGTTCCTCCATGTGAGCAATTAATTCCTCAATTTTTGCTGTTTTTTTTTTTTAACATAGGCATTTAGGGTAATAAATTTCCCCCTCAGGACTACCTTTGGTGTTTCCCATAAGTTTTGATATGTTGTATTTTCATTTTCATTTTCCTTGTAATTTCTTACTTCACTCACTAGCTGTTTAAATGTGTTGTTTAGCCTCTATATATTTGTGATTTTGCCAGTCCTCCACCTGTTATTGATTTCCAGCTTCATTCAATTATGATTCAAGAAAGTTTTTGTATACTTTCAATCTTTTGAAATTTATTGAACTTGCTTTGTGACTTGGCATGTGATCTATTCTGGACAACGATCCCTGTGCACGTGAGAAATATGTGCATCCTGCTGTTGTAGGGTGTAATGTTCTCTAAATGTCTGTTAAATCTAGTTCATTTATCATATAATCCAAAATCTCTGTTTCCTTATTGATCCTCTGTCTAGATGTTCTATCCAGTATTGATCCTCTGACTAGATGTTCTATCCATTGATGAGAATGGTGTATTGAAGTCCACAACTATTATTGCAATTGTGTCTACTTCTCCCTTCAGTGTTTTCAGTGTGTGCCTCATATATTTGGGGGCATTCTTGCTCAGTGTGTAAATATTTATGATTGTTATGTCCTCTTGTTAAATTGTTCCTTTTATTACTACATCGTGTGCTTTGTCTCTTTTAATCATTTTACATTTAAAGTCTAATTTGTCAGATATTAGTATAGCTACCCCTACTTTTTTCTGGTTGTTGTTTACATCAAATATCTTTTTCCAACCTTTCACTTTCAACCTACTTTTGTCCTTGGGTCTAAATTGAGTCTCTTGTAGACAGCATATAGATGGGTCTTGTTTTTAAATCC